>JBAFWW010005749.1:6285-17479 GCA_036873685.1 Agapornis canus | reverse complement strand
CCAGTTCCAATCCCCTGCCATGGGCAGGGACACCTTCCACTAGAGCAGCTTGCTCAAATCCATAGAGTCCCACTCGGCTCCTGTAACACATTTTTGGATGGGATGGGGACTGGGACCCACCTTCCTTATCATTTGACATATACCTGGAGGACAGAGCTCCAGTTGGGATAGAGACCACTATTCATCCGGTCTTTTGAGCCAAACCCAGAATCAGAGTGGCTTTTTCTTTGTTAGAGGGATCAAAGCAAACAGGGCAATCAAAGTGCCAACAGAAGCAGATACAGCTGTTGGGTTGCCGGTGACTTGAGCAATCAACCATTCCAAGGAAATTAAGACCAGTGGAAGATCTGTGTAGATAATTAAACATGTTATAGGCAGTAGCGCATGTTAAAGAGCTGATAAGATACACAGTCCTGATCCTGAGAAAGCCATAGCTTGCAAACAATCTCATGAGAAATGCTGTATATGTGATCTGTGCATGTCAGTTTCAGATATTAACAGTATAAGCCAAAACCTCTGTTATTATGACCAAACAAGGACTGAGGGGGCAGAAAGTCCATAGTCCGTTAGTATTTCCCTAACAGATCTACAACAGCGCCGAGACTGGCTGCTAAACCCCCCTGTACAGCTGCAGCTTCAGACAGCTGAATTATTTAGAGGATTTAGCTTACAAAATGTGAAAGCATGATGAAAATTAGCTACTGGAATTAAAAGCCATCTCGCCTGCACAGGCCTGAGCAGTAGTTAAAAAACCTTACAATCTCAGTGTGTGCTCATGGGAAGAGCAAAAATGCACTTCTCCGAAACAACTGCTATTTCCAAAGATGTGATGCAGGTCCTTGGGGAGAGGAGGATTTTCAGGAAAGTCTGGAGACTGCCTCTCCTCTTTCTTTGGTTTTAGTAAGGGAAAATGAGCCAATTTTGGCCTAGCTTTGTTCTTAGAAACAGCCAGATAGTATTGGATGGAAGTGCAATGAAATTTAGCCCAAAGCATGCACTTTGGAAAGCTCCTAGCCAGGGAATGGTGGATGGATAGAGAGATCTATTAGTAACCGAAATAAGAGAGATTTATTCAGGTGGTCTTGTATTGTAAGGGTATTGTATTGTATTGTGTATTGTATTGTATTGTGCTACCTGCTCTATCTACAGCAGAATCTAAGTGAGACAACAGCTGCACATCAACTCTCTAATATTTCTTCAATATGAGGCAATTTTTGCTACCTGCAAGTAAGTTTGCTATAAGTGCATTTATTCATCTGAGTATCTAATGGAAATAAATTAGTAAGAAGTACCTATTTGCCCAAATCTAATACAAAGTCTTAAATTGATTACTAGCCAGATAAACCCCCTTTATGTCAAAGAAACATTTTTGAATAGAGGAATGAATACATAAAAAGCACCAGAATATCCATTTATATAAACTCTTCAAATATACATTTATATGTATAGATTCTGTGCATGCCCCCTTACTAAGTTTGAACTGACTTGCACTTCAAGCTGCATGTAACTACATTGCTGCACATGAAAAACACTGCTCAGGCTCATAATACTGATGCACTTACACTTTCTGAACATAACTGATATTTCCATGTGTTTACAAGTAAATTTGTTAGTTATTTTCTAAATTAAAATATGATTTGAAACGGAGCCTTCAGTAAATTTAGCATCACAAAGCACCTCCTGCTTTGTCCCAAGCAATTCTGATAACATAACAATGAACAGACTTCATATTTCCTATGCAATTAACACTCAGATGCCTCCTGCTGTTTCTACCTGGCTAGAATGAAATGACCATTTTCTTTCCATTATTTTCCACTTCTAAAGGTTTATTTTTCACTATGGGATTTCTAAAAATCAGACTAGCAAGAATTTCAGTCTCTCTAGATTAGCACAGAAAGCAATGGTCATTTTGTAATGGGTATCCTAATGATTGCAAGTTAGCTAAGAACAATCTAATTAAAAACAATGGCAGAAAGATGCTGTCGTGAAAACAGGAGCTTCTCTCAAACTTCCAGAGGGGAAAAGCCCATCAGCCTCTGCAGAAAGATGCATATTCAGCTACATGTGAAAAAGACTATTATATATCATATTGTTAATCTTTGCCATAAGCTATCACCAACAATATTTAGTGTAGAAATCACATACAAAGACACCATTGCACTGCACTGCAGTCTAGTGCCCATGAATATAGGATACATTTCTTACCTATCTCCCTTTCAGCACATCCTTAAATGAACATGTCTTTTATCAAACGCACAGATGGTGCAATGAGGCTGTGACTAGAACTCTGCTTTGATACAATTCCTGTCAGGCACAATTTAATGCACTACCTTAGTGCTTCAAGCGAGCCTAAAACCTGTGAAAGCTTTTTTGCCTATAGAACAGGAGCCTTTGCCAGCAGCACACAGAAGAGATCTCAGTAGGAAGAGGAGTAGGCTTTCCCCTTTGACAAAATACACCTGAGGCCAGATTAAATGATCCCTCTGACAGCTGTCTCCATAAACAAATGGGCATGAAGAAGTTCATTAAACCTTAGTGGCTGAACACTGAAGAGGTGACAATTTCATATGCAGTGAAAGGGAATGGGCACTTTCCCAACAGCAGGTAGCTTTCATTTACATCACCAAGGGAAGGGTATTTCAGCCACCTAGTGAAGATATTTTCTCACTTCAGTTTCCATACAGCTGGGACACTGGGATGTAGCAAGAGTAGGAATCAGTGTTAGTACTTTAGAAATCTATGGTGCAAGATGTCTTTGTATTTACAGAGAACACTACAGACACTAACAAGGTCAAACATAAAGGATTTTCCAGGTGTTTGACAATTAGCTCTGTCTCTTCTTTTTAAAGAGGGTTAGGAGAAATTGAATGTTAAGTTCCTCCTTTTCTCCCTTCACTGAAAAACAAAATTAATAGATAAAACACTAATTCCCATCACTCATTATTCAGAAGAAGAACACTAAGAAAAGTAGAAGTAGAGTTACAAGCTTACATGAGCAGTTAGGACTCATGGGCTTTCTAGCTGACAAATACTCATAAAACAGTAAGGGTTGGAAAGGACCTTAAGATCATCCAGTTGCAATCCCCCTGCCATGGGCAGGGATGCCTCACACTACACCAAGTTTCCCAAGGCTCTGTCCAACCCGGCCTTGAACACCACTCTCACAGGAAAGAACTTCTTCCTTGTATCTAACCTGTATTTCCCCTGCTAAAGCTTGAACCCATTACCCCTTGTCCTATCACTACAGTCCCTAATGCAGAGTCCCTCCCCATAGGGAGCATCCCTATAGGCCCCCTTCAGATACTGGAAGGCTGCTATGAGGTCTCCACGCAGCCTTCTCTTCTTCAGGCTGAACAGACCCAACTTTCCCAGCCTGTCTCCGTATGGAAGGTGCTCCAGTCCCCTGAGCATCCTCGTGGCTTCCTCTGGACTTGCTCCAAGAGTTCCATGTCCACCATGGACACCAGAACTGCACACAGTACTCTGAGTGGGGTCTCATGGGAGCAGAGTAGAGGTTCAAGATCACCTTCCTTGACCCACTGCTCATGTTTCTTTTAATGCATCCCAGTGCACACATTTATGTTCTTAAGATGATCTCAAATCTGATGCTCTCCTACAGTGGGCCTGAGGCCTTCATTCTCACAGTCCCTGTATCTGCCTTCCAACACTTGAGCAGTGTGGCCACAGCACTTGCTGGTGAAGACTGAGGCAGAGAATTCATTGAGAACCTCGGCTTTCTCCAGATCCAGGCTAGCCAGTTCTCCCATTTCCTTTTGGAGAGGGCCCACGCTATCCCTAGCCTGTCTTTTGTTTGTGATACAGCTGTAGAATCCCTTCCTGTTATCTTTGACATTCCTAAATACCCCCAACTAAATACCTGCAAATACTACATAGATCTGTTCAAACTCCAGACGAGTCAGGCCTGAGCTCACAACAAAAGCCACAAAGCCTTCTTTGCAACCACAGGTCCACTTGTCTCTTTCCAGCACAATGCAAATTCCATCAACTCAAGTTCCCAACTAGAATTTCTGAGGTTGGATTCAGATAATTCAGAGAGGCCAAGTTCACCATCCTGTGGATGCTCTTTGTAGCTCTAATCCCTCCAAACCAATCTGAGCTCATTTTTAATTTCATGGGTCCAATTGGCTCCTGCAGCTGAGCTTTAGGAAAGTCTGTGAAGTTGAAAATTGCCATTCTGCTGAATGCCTACAAGTATAATGATATATGTATATTTCTACCTTTCTGCAGATAGATATTACTCACATGTATTCTTTGCATATCAGCCAACCTATAAACCACAAACAATGAATTTGTTGTGCCAAGGAATTCATGCTCCTGGTTTTTAAAAAATACCTATTTTATATTTAGCTATAACTCCAGCACTGACATGCCACAATAAATAGAAGCCAACATTCAGGAAGCATAAAATCAAAGATGAAGCTGAAAAGAAAACAATACAATTAGTTTTTTATTGCCTGCTCATATTCCTCTATCCCTCAGTTACAACAGAGGTAACTTTTCCTTATTAGCTGGTAAGTCTCCAAAGTTCAACTTTTTTGTTAATTCATTATTCATATAAAAGCCCACTGTCAAGCAATGTTTTCCTCTGCTTAACATTTATGGAGTGCTATAAACATTCTGTTATATACGACATTCACAAGCTCAAAATATTTTCTTTTAAAACTGAAGGCAAAATGTATCTGTCAATGGACTTCTCAACACCAATTTGATCACACAACTGAGTTGCCTACACCCTGCCTAATGTCATTCCCTTTCTCCCCTCTGCTCCCCAAACAGCTGACTCCTGGCCACTAGGACACAGCTCTCAAACTTCTAAGGTCTTACCAGTGCCATAGACAAGGGCAGGTAGGCAGAGCCTATGCCATTGCTCGTAGCAAGGAAGACATAGGTAAATGTCAGCCATTGTGTGTTCTTTTGCATCTCTTCCTTGGGAGCACCAATGAGGACAGAGAGAACACTCTGATGAAGCAAGAGACAGAGGATAAAAGAAGAAATCCAGAGCAAAGCCATTCTGCTTTTCAGGAACTAATGAATTTGCTGCAATATCTAATACTTTAGGCTTAATCTTTCTATATCCAAGTCCACAGAGGTGCTGTTGGAAAGGACAGAGTGCAAAGCTGGGGCATGCAATAGTCTAACCTCCATCTCTTCTGCGAAGGAGATTTGGCCCCATGCTCTGCTGCCTTTCCCCCATGCTGTTCTGCCATGTCTGCAGTCACTGATCATGGGGCTTAGCCCTGGGGCTAGACCTCTTGGCTGTCTGTCAAGTACAGCACATACCCCTCATTGCTTTCTCTAGGATGCCTCAGACATGCCCTAGACATTTCCTGCACATCTTACTCACATCCAGTCTCCAGAAACTGAAAAGGTGCAGGAATCAGGGAATCTTGGGCTGAACTTTCTGCAATAACATGTCAGAAAAACATGGATCACAGGCTGGACAAAGAGTCCTTCAGTCACAACACAGTCTCAAAGCATATCTGAATACAGGTATCTGGAAAATATCAAGTACACACGGGTCTTACTTCAGTGACAGGAATTACTTTATTATTTATGAACACGACATCCTTGGTTTTAATTTTCAAGTTAGTTTGCCTGCAGACAGGCAATAGACACTTCAGCGCCATCAATTTGGATGCTATCTGCACATTTACTGAGGAACAACTCATCCTGAGCCACAGCCTTCCTTACCTTTTGTTTTCCTTGACAGCTCTCAAACTAAATATTCTGGGAACCAGGCCAACATATACAAACCAGGATACAACGGCTTCAATTTGGTCAGAACCCAGGAGCTCAACATTTAGTTGCAGTTAAATGTCTTTAAAAATCAGTCTTATTGCAAGCAAGACAAGAAGTGCAGAGTATTTGGGCTTTATTTCCTTCAAAAGGGAAATAAAGCCCAAATAAAAATACAACACAGAGAAGTAAATTAATTTTAATTGATTTCAAGAAATTAACTTATTGAATTTCAAATAAAGATCTCTCCAAACCAGGTCAGAACAGGAGAGAAGGCTAATGCTGGATAATTATATTCCCAATACTTTAGTGCACCTTTATGGCTTAGGCTGCTATAATTGCTTTTGAAAAAGAGCCTTTTCACTCTGACAGACAAGTTGTTGAAACTCGAAGGGAAGCCAATAACTTTGACATCAATGTCTTATCATAGGGGTATTTCTCATGTCACACTGCCAATATTATTATTTTAAACAGACTGTCACAGAAGTGGAAGAAGGTGCTATGAGAGAAGAATCAGAGTTCAAATATTAAGGAAAAAAAATCTAGTATTGGTAAAAAGCTTGAATAAAGAAATCTTGAAGGAAATCTTCAGTGTGCTGATAGGAAACTCAGACTTCCTAAGAGGCAAGTGCAGCTTCTTTATAATCATCATCTGCTAAGGTCCTACTCCCACTCCTAGTGGATCATTGTGTATTTTCAAGCTTAGACCCAGTTTTCAGTCAGCCTGAGAAGACAGGGTCAACATTCAGACTGGTTGGTAAGGAACATCTTCGGTTCAGTCTCCTTAAGAGAAAGAGTTTTATGTTTAAAGGAAATTTGAGAGAATAGGAGTTGGTAAAACTGTTCAGGAATGCATTCTAATTATCATTTTGCTGTAATGTTACACTGTGAGATGGGAACTGAAATTTTATGTCTTTCAAGCCAACCACTACTTAGTGCTAATCATAACACTTTACATTCTTTTTCTTTTTCAAAGTATTTCTGTCTGTATAGTACTGAAACATGTTAATATAAACCAACCAACTTGGAATTGGAAAGTACATGTCTGAAAGCCTTAAAGAGGACTTACCCATGCCGTCAGGGTTTTTTATGTCCCATTAAAAACACTACTGCAATATGATGAAAAATAAAAATATTATCT
This sequence comes from Agapornis canus, assembly GCA_036873685.1. Taxonomy (NCBI): domain Eukaryota; kingdom Metazoa; phylum Chordata; class Aves; order Psittaciformes; family Psittacidae; genus Agapornis; species Agapornis canus. Next base: position 10,581 of record JBAFWW010005749.1, on the reverse strand, counting down.
TCTTGTGGTTTAAATATCAATATTATAATGGACGGAGCTCACTAAAAATCAGAATAGTGTGGCATTAATCCACGAACTGCCATGGTAGATGCTGCCCCTGTATTTTCAAGAGATGTTAGACTGTGATTCATTTATCCTGGGTTTATTGTCAACACCTCAGGTAGATCACAGCCAAACACATCAAACACTGACAGAACCACTGGAGCTGCCTGTGTTTTGCTGGACTACTGCTTTGCATGGTTTGAGCAATGTTTTTCCTCCGTAACCATTCCCCCATTGCAAGTTGGAGGCAGGCTGCTCTCTCCTAATTCACTGCTGATTGTGGGCAGTTGAGGCTCTCTCCTCGTAAACCACCCGGTACCAGCGATCCCTCAATATCTGACCAGATCTCCTCTTCCTGCGCTCCACCTCTAACACATAAACTCTCTTGATGGATTTTATTACGTGATGTAAACTCGCCCAGTTTTTATTTCCCCCTGTGCTCAGTGTGCTGCAGCATTTCACCTTTCCAGGGGAGGGGGAAAGAGGAGCGCAGTATAATGTGCTTTGATTTAAATTATTACCCTGGTGCAGGGTTTCTCCAAGATGCTATTTTCCCTGCCTGTTCTGACTGCTGAGTACCATCGCTACAGCTCAATTATTAAAGAGATTCTCAATATAGTGGCATGCAAAGCTGTCTACAAAGAAAAATCATTCAAACACAGCAAGAGGCATAGCCTGGGCAGTGAGCTTTCACTGCTATTAGATTCTTAATTCTTTCTTTTTTTATCTGTTGCTCCCTTCCATTTTTCCCTTCAGCAACAATATGTAGAGGGACCTCCAAGACCTTCTCTCTGCTACCCTAGAAATTTGCATTTGGCTATACATGCATTGATGCAACAATGCATTTCCTTTTTAGTGAAATGCCAGCATTCACTGACTCAAGTTTTGAGAGAACCATGAACCTGCATGCACAGAATAGCCAAAATAAAAGAAATAAATGCCAGCACTAGCATTTCTAGCTGTGATTCTTTTCATGCCCTCTTCAGGGAAGCTCAAAACAAGGGCATGGTTAACCATCTGGAAACCTCAGAACTAATGTTCCCCTGCCAGGGATTTTCACAAGGCTGTGATTCACTTGATGATGATTCCTATTTAGGAAAGCATTTAGGGCTATCGTCAAATCTCTAATTAAGCACAGGTGAGCACTCCCCTCAAGGAAGGTCTCTGTTGTTTTGAATCACTAGGTAGGAGGGGAGGTGGGAGGGAAGGTGACTAGGGGGCATCCAAGAAGGTTCAGCTTATAGGCAATGTGGATATCCTAATTCCTGGCTACACTTTCAAAAGACAAATAAACTTTAAGAATTAACAAGGAACTTCAGGCTGTTGCAAAATAATGATGTAAAATAATGATGTTAGTGATGCTCTTTTTTGTTCTGAAAGTCTCCCAAGTGACTTCAAGACAAACAATGGCAATTACAACCAGATGCAGAGCTGTGGGAAGGAGGGAGGAAAGGCAGAAGAGGAGGAAGAGACAGGAGGAAAAGTTAAAGGCTTTTTGTCCTCCACTGTGAAGGCAGGTTTGATGCACAGTGTGCATGTGTGCCTCTCACCCCAAGGCAGGGGCCACGTTGCTGTTTCTGCCAGCAGACTGCAGGACCCCAATTTCACCTGGCCAGAGGCATCTCTGGTTCGAAGGAAACATCTTCCTCCCCCTTCCCATCTACATCAATCCCACATCCATTAATATTCAGCCAAGTCTGCAGCTACAACCTCCCCATCAGGCTTTACCAGAGCTGTGAGGACTGCAGGCATGTTGAGGGACCCAGCCTGCAAATTGAAGTCTGGGGTCTGTCAGCTTGAGAGGTTGCACAGTGAGTGCAGGACAGAACAGCAAGTGAATGTGAATCCTGCAGTACTGACAGCTTTGAATCATTTCACTCTATTTTCACAGTGATCTTAGGTGGCCATACACCTCTTTCACATGCTCTGTCATGAACAAGAAGGGTGTTAACTGCTAATGCCAACAGTGTGAAGCTGCTCAGGAATGTTTCTGCCAGCTTTTGTAGCAGCAAAGCAACCTATCGATGGAGCATACCATCCCCAGGCCTCTTTGGCTCTGCTGCCTCTAAAGCACACACAAACAGACAAATGGTCATATATGTCCCTTAGGAAGTTACTGTCCACGGTCAATCTGAGTTAGGCAGGTGGAATTGAACACATACATCTCCAAAGGAAAATACAGAGAAATACAGGCTCTTTGAAAGCTACTCAGGTATTATCACTGGGTTCTTCCCAGGTTTTAATACCAATTCCAGCTATCCAGGCATTTGCTAGAACAAATTATACTTCACATTCAAACTGGTCATTTGGGATATACAGTTGCCATCATGAAGAATATTTGAGTTCACCACAAAACCACATTTGAGGTGAGTTATTATTGGGGTTTTTAACCATAAAACAAATAAAAAGAACGACTGAGAAATATTTTACTTTTTCTCTGGGGTCAATTACACATTGGTGAGACTGATTCTTGAGCAGCAATGTCTAAACGTTCAATTAATAGAAATGACCACTTAGGCGAGGGGAAGCAATTGGATACTGAACTCAGTTTCTATAGCACTTATATGCTTTAAGTTCAGGGGGTGACTTATATCACAGAAGCATTGAACCTTAAAGCAGAGGAACTGAAATTCACTTCTGCTCGAGAGCATCCGAAGTAATTTGTACACCACTGCCACAAGCACCAATATGACAGGAACAGAATCTCCCCGTCAGGTTGACTGTGTCTTAGAGCATGATAAAAACATTTTACTCAATTATTCCACCTTGAAGTGGAAAAAATATGCAAAAGAGCATTGCAAGGAACTGAAAACATAACATCTGTGAAGTACTGCTGATTAGTAAAAATAATAAAAGTCAGATATAAAATACAGCACCCCTTTGTTAATTACAGATTGCTCTCTCTAATTAAACCACCATAACTAATTATTGGCACTTCCTTTAAAAAGGCAGAGCTTGCCAGAGGCACTATAAATACTAATCATTCACTCCACAGATACTAATAATTGCTTTCTACTGAGGTTTTCCTCCATCTGATCAGCACACCGATGGAAACAAGGGTTGGGAGTGGTGTTTGGTATGTGGTGTGAGCAGGGCAAGGGGGCTGACCTCCCCTGACCAAGGCTGCAAGGGAAGCTGGGGGCAGAGGAGAGGGATGGATGGCTGGCTGCTGATGCCGAAAGCAGAGAGACCTTTGTGCCAGTTGTCACAGCGATACACAAAGAGCAAAACACATTTTCAGCCTGAATGGCTTCAGTGAGATGAGGGGAAAGGGAAGTGCTCGCCATGCCTCCACAAAGAGGGAGCACAGTGAATAGCTCCATGTGCCACAGCCACCTTGAGCCTGCTCCAGCTCTTGCTGCCAGCCTTCTTGGAGACACACTGAACCTGCCTTGCATTTATAAGGCAGCGGAGGAATGGGTCTCAGGACATCTCCCCTGTATTTACATAGCTAATACTTCATCAAACACCACCAGCTTCCCTTTTTCATGCCTGCCATTCAAGACCAGCCGTTAAGCACTGAATGAACCAAAAGGAGCTAATCTGCAATACTTTTTCATGCCATAATTTAGTATGATTTGTTGGAAGTGGCCTTCTTTGACAGCCTCATTTACTGCAGAGAACTAATGCCTTTCAGATGTTTACTGTGAGCGATAGATCCACACAGCAGCATCAGCCTTTGCCGATTTCATTATTGCACTGCCAGCACAACACAGATGTATCCTTCAGGTGTTATGAAACTCACAACCTTCTTGTCAATTAAAGGATGAAACAGCTCACCCAGCAGCACTTTACCTGGGTATTTTATATGTGATCTCTTCTATTTCTCATACTTTCTTTGGAGATCAAGTTTGAAAACAAGAAAACAAAGCTGGGAATCACTCACACAGGGAATAACTGTCCTGCCAAACCCATGCACGCAATATGGAGCCTGATGTTCTTCTGCCCATCTCCCTGCACACAGGCAAATTCCAGGTGCTGGTCAGGGTGGGTGTTTTGGGGGCATTTTGTGGTTTTTTTGAGCCATCATTAATTCTAACAGAAAATGAGCTATTGGATGAACAGCTTTTTCTTTTTTCACTGTTATTTGCTGGCTCAAGTGTGATACAACTGCATGGGACCCCACTGGGGGAGCAGATAAACATGCTCCAGTAAGAAATCCATGTTGAGTAGTGCTGTATTAACCCTTTAATAATCTACATAGAATCCCAGCCTGGTTTGGGTTGGAAGGGACCTTAAAGCTCACCCAGTTCC
>JBAFWW010005748.1:0-30033 GCA_036873685.1 Agapornis canus | reverse complement strand
TGGGAGATGCTCCAGTCCCCTGATCAACTTTGTGGCCCTCCTCTGGACTTGTTCCGACCCCTCCATGTCCTTTTTATGTTGAGGACACCAACTAGATGATATTAAGGTCCTTTCTTATCCAAACTATTCTATGATTCTATAGTCTGCTATATCTCTGAGGAGTTTAATATCTTCATTACTATAATTATTCTTGTGTTGCATACAAACTTTGTGGCCTGTCTACTCAATATAATTAAAAAAAAATATGATTTGTTAACCATAGCGTATGTCCTAACACAAATCTCTACAGTACTTTTCTGGTACTCTCCAGCACTTAGGATGTCAGGCTTTCATTCTTAACCTTCTTTACACAGCCATCATTAAAGCCTTATTCCTATGTTTTCATCTTTGTTTTGTTCATTAGCCAAATAATTGCAAAATAAGGTATCCTTGCAGAATATGTTTAAAATTATAGTACAAAATTCCAAGGAACAAATCAATACAATTAATTTTCAGTATGTTCTTCAGTCTTCTTCAAGATAAATGTCAGATCTGACCAGTCAAAAACTAAGTCTAAATTCAGTTCTAAAATATATTTGCTTTGTTTTGAATCTGTGCTTGACACGCATGAAATATATGTTATTGTTCTCTTTAACTAGACAGAAATCATTACTTGAATCTATAGCATGTAATTTTGTGGGAGAAGCAGAGTTGCATTTTGTGATTAATGAGGGAAAAAGGAAGATGGCAGTTTCAGGTCCTAATGTCTTGGGTTTATAAGATAATATGACATGCTTAATTTGGACAATCATTTTTTTTTTGTATATTAATGCATACATATTTTATATCTTGGAAAGGAAAAATATTTCTTGCCCATCTCCAATGGATGTTTATTATACCTGTTCTTGCGGTTTCAAATCGATGACACTATAATATCCCTATTGAGCCTTATCTGGGACTCGGGTATAAATCCTTTTGAAAATCCTTCTTCTAAATCCAGCCTAACACTTATTTTGTGCAAGTAAACTGGTACTTGTCTTATGTCTAAGAGAAATGAAATTGATCAATACTGTCTTTATAAAACCCTTCCTAAAAAGGAAGATATTTTTTGTTCTTCAAAGCTTTCTTAATTAAAAGAATATCCCTTTTGTTCTTATTACATTGAATTTCCTACCCCTTTCTTAAATGAAACAAAGTTCAAGTGTAGCTGAAACTTCTCCATTTTTTCACAATGATTATTTCCCAGGTCTTACTCTTGCTTGCATTCATATATCTGCATGTTGTTTACAGCAGAATACCATTTTTATTCATTAAGCATGATTCTTGCATGCTGAATCCTTAATACTCTGACCAGCATTGTTTAAGTGTGCTCTTCACCCCATATGTCACTTGACATCCATCACATGTCAAAAACAAGAGGTGGCATGACACCACCTGAAGGTGAAGATGCTCATTTATCATCCCAAACTCAGTGTCTATCAACTATTAATATTGAATGAATTACAAGAAAAACAACAGCTGTTTTTAAAAATTCTTCTCAATCATTTCTACACATTGAAATAAACCACAGAATTTATTTAACCTTTTCTGTATGCCACATTAATTGAATTCCTTTTATATAATTATTTTGAGGTAAATTACCTTTGCCTTTTTTTTTTCCTTTTTCTTTTTTTTTTTTCCTTTTTTTTTTTTTTTCCCCTTTTCTGTGCTTTGTAGCCAATCAGAAACAGAATGCATGCTTTTTCATCTTTTTCAGCAACAAGCAAACTCTTCTGTGGGTAACTTGATATTGTTAGAAAACCTCTTGATGCTGAAGGATTTCTTTCTTTTTTTAATAAGTTCTTCAATTTGTTTTCAGAAAATCCTGCTGAATAAAATCAACTACTGAATTTGCTGTATCTGATAACATTCTTGAATCGTTATTTTTATTTCTTGGCATGTATGATTTGGTTCACATTTAAATGTCTTCTACTTTTTCCTTACATTGTTTTTAATAAGCTTAACTGTTGACACAATTTATTGTCAATTGTTAGTTTTTTTTAATGGCTTTGTCTGGCAAACTTTGATATATTCTGGACTGATAAAAGATATATCTGTACTGATGGGAAACATTCATAACAGTTAATGTAGGTCATGAAAATAAGTTATGGTAGCAAGCAAGGCATTTTTATTATCTTGGCTAAATGTTTTCAGATTATCACTAGTGCAGAGAGATTTGCTACTTTCTGAACTGAAGTTTAGGGCTTTATGTTGTTTCCTTTCCTTTCTTCCTCCTCCCCTCCTGTTTTGTTTTTTTTTTAAGCTTTAAATGCTTGAGATAACCTGAAACATATTTAGTTATACAAAATTAATTAATTTCCTCACCTCAGTGAGAGCTGGAAATATACACTGACTAAATACAATTGTGAAACATGATTTAGCACAGTGAATTAGCACAGTGAATTAGAACAGTGTTTCCAAATCTCCTACTGCCACATTGCAATCTTCATTTTTCTTACATTTTATGATGAAATCACACCCACAATGCTCCACCAGGTAGTAATTCCAATTTAACAGGAAGAGCCAATTAGAAATATTCATGAAGAACTGTAGATGCTTTGTACAATAACACAGCACCTGATTTTGGGAGATAAATGTGTGGTCCAGTGAAGTAAAAACACTACCAATGGAGATTGTACCAGTACCATTTTTCCATTTTGTTTCTTTTATGTGGCACTGTACTTCATGTACCATAAAAACGTATAAAAAACTAACTGTTTTAGAAATAAAACATGCAAACTTTCTTGCAATCTGTCTTCTATTCTGGCATTGGCCCAACTACTAGAGAAAATGTGTATCAATAGAATTATATAAGTTATTAGATATATAGAATTTTGCAGTGCTAAGATTGATTTATTTTTATGCAATGCAGAATACGCACTGAAAAAATAACTTTGAAATATTATTATTTTTAATTTTTTTTAGAAGATACTTTCAAATATTTGAAATAAAGTTATTAACCTATTTCGGTTTTCCATTTTGAATCTCATATCATAAATATGGCCAGAAAACAAAATTCCCTGTCATGCATGCACACTATTTTAATTTATTCAGTCTTATCAGGCCTAATGTTCTATGGCACTAGGGACCAGTCGCAGACCATAAACAGTCAATAGTCAAAGAATTATTAGCTCTAACAGTCTGTATAAAATGATCCATTATGTATTACAGTGAAATGATGATTTTATACTTTGCCTTTTTCTATGCAGATTTTATCAGCTAACAGACTCTTGTTACATATTTGTCCATTTCAAAGTATTCCAAATATCCTCTGATCACATTGTACTTAATTTTATCCTTTCTGAACCTGCTAGAAAAAAAAAAATCATAATCTGTGACTGATTTAACGGACAAGAAAGAATAGAACTCTGTCAAAATATATCTTTTCCACATTCAGAAACATACCATGAATATACCTATTCTTGTCATTGACTTGGCAGAAGCTTGATCCCAGTAAGCATTAAGGGCTGGCTAAGGAAGTTCAGTGTAGCAGCTTCCCTGCATCGTCTCACCTAGTTCATTAAAGTTTGTAATTTAAAGAACAATTATGATTTAGGCTTGTATTCTATTCTTTAAAGACCTTGCACTCTACCATCTTCCTGACATAAGAAATGTTTGGGTTATAAAGAGTAATAAAAATGGCTTTTCCTTTAGAGTAAGTAATGGCAACTGCATCTGTGGAGAATATATAAGCACAGGTGCAATCATTAATTTTTTTCATGTGCATGCACATGATAAGAGTGGTATGTGATGTGAATTCTCTCCTATTCATAGTCAGCATTTTTTAGTAGTCCTGATTGTCATCAGTAGATTACTGTTATATGACAGGGAAAGCAATTCTGTACTTGTGCTTGTTCTGGTTCTGCAGGAAATCATGCCTTTTTTTTTTTCCCCCTACACTATGGTTGCTATGGCAATGTTCAATTGATGTTTTATGTCTTCTGGAATAATTTCTGATATCACACGCGTACACATGTTTATCAATAATTTTGCTCCTGAATTCAGCAGCCTGGCCAGGAGGTTCACCTCAAGAAATCCTGTTATCACTTCCCATAAAAAGAAAAAATACAGTGGTTTTGCTGCTGCTGTGAGCTGTTCAAGTGCAGGCATAGCAGTAAAATCTGCTTGACAGACACTTTTGGAGGGACTTTGTAATGTTGTAATGTACCAAATGGCAGCTGTTCTCATCAAACAGTGTAGAGCAGCCTCTACTGAGAATATTATTTCTTGCCTCCCACCCCTAGCTCACACATCTCATTCTGATGTTATCTAGATGTTGCAAACAAGAAGCCATGTACATGCTAAGCTGTCCTGTTAGATTAAAGCATGAAGCTGAATTCATTAGCTTATGCAGATTCCCCCATGCATGAAGTTCTACACCACCCAGGCATACAGCTTGTGAAAGGAAAAGTCTGAAACATGGTCACATTTTATGTACTCTTGATACTGTCACTGTGACTTCTGGTATACAGTAGAAATGCCTTCAAAACAAGTTATTGCCTGCAGCTGTCTGCCTTCCCTTTCATAGTTGAGTGGCTTACTTCATGGACTAGAGGAAGTTGTAGCTGTAGTAAAGGTAGAGCTAAAAGGTATAAACTATTTGTTGCAAAAAATAGAGTATATCTTATTCCAGTTCTATCACGAGATTGTGGAAATTGAAGGAAAAATCTATTGCCTTGAGCTGAGGATACATCACTGGGTTTTATGGCCTCTGTGTTATTTCCTGCCCAGTTGTGCCTAATTAATGACAACAGAATGTGTTTTATGATTATGATGATGCAAAAGCTCTCTCGTTGGCTCAGACTTGTAATAAAGCTGTGTCTACTGAGAATGGAGAAAATGGATCAAATGACAAACAATCTTATTCAACATTCCCTGAATTTGAATGATTTTGAATTAAACACTGACAGTTAATGTATTTTATAAATGGAATGCATACTGAGCACAACGTGCATATTTACTGTTATTGGATCTGATCCTGGCTACTTCCAGAGAAGTAAAAGGTAACTCTCAAATTATATTTTTTTGCCTTTTTGTAGAGTTGTGACCCTATGCAGTAGGTTTGGGAGCAAACAGAAACAGAAAATATGAAGGGGAGAGACTGTTAGTCCGCTGAAATGACAAGTGCTGCTGCATACACCTCAGAGGATGTAATTAGCTCTTGCAATGTGTAACAGTCCAGAGAGGACTGAAGTGTTTGAGTGAAACTTTAGGGCTGTGTCCAAACAGTTCTCTTACAATGATCTTGGAGGCAACTTTAAAGCAAAATCAGCCTCCCTAGAGTACCAGCTGCAGGAAACTCAGGACTGATGCTTGCTTTCTTCTTGCTCAGCTCAGCTTCAGCTCCCTCCAGGGTGTCCCATTTTACAGATATCATACTGCTGCTCTGGCACCACTTCCCAGCACATCTGTGCTATCAGACCAGGTCTGCTTCTTTGTTGGTCAGGGATGAAATGATGCAGATTGCAGTCCAGCAATTTCTGTTCCAGATGACCCTAAACAGAATAGAGGGAACTTAATCCTTGACCACATAGACCTGAGGTCAGAGTCCTAACTCCCAGCCATCTGAAAGTGAGACAGCTCTCCTCCCTTTTTTCATTTGCCATAGTGAAAACTTTGTTATCAGTAATGAAATGAGTATGTTTTAACCAAGATGAGAGAGACTGTTTCAGCAAAATACTATCTTACTGTTTGCTCTGTTGAAGATCAGAAAAAAAACTCTTCAAGTCTCTGTCTCAAAAAAAAAAAAATAAAAAATCCACACTATACTGTAATTTCCAGTGATTAGAATCTAAGACAAGGTAAAATGGCATTCCGCTTTCAAAATAAATATAAAGAACATCTTTATGTTTATTTATACATGAGGTGAATCAAGGGATTTCATTAAACTACTCATCTTCTCAAGCAATGACATAAGAATAAGGCAAATTATGAGACATGACATCTGGTAGTCTCTGAGGGAATGACACCAGAGTAACAGTCTCCACAATTTGGATTTCAGCTGAGATTGTGATGGTATAAATTATAAAAAAAAAGTACTAGCAGTAACACAGTTTTAGTTATTTGTTCTGCACTGGCCACTTTGGAGCCTGATACAAAGCTAGACCCTCAACTATAGAACTGTATAACTCTCACAAAAATTTACTCATCACACTCCTCAGTGCTTAAGCATGCATCAGATTATCATGTATGTTTACACATGTCATGCAGTAATAAAGTGATCCTTTTTTGTATCTTAGTGCTCAAAAATAGCAGTCAGATAAGGAGTTCATTACCTGAGCCAATTCACAGACACTTAGTCAGAAGTTTTTGACAGGAATTTAAAATTAAATCAGTGGGAATAGCAAAAACAAGGGCTAGAGGGAGAGAAATTAAGATGTTAAGAACTGTTGATATTATTGAGTAATTAGGAGTGCAGCTTGATAATATTATCCTGTTTATTAATCACATAAATAAAGATATTTGAAGTCTTAGCAATTTTAGATGGCAGCTTCCTGATTTGTGTGTTCTGTGGTACCTAACTTTACATTGTTACAGCAATATTGCCAGTGCCAATTCCAGACATTTCAAAATGAAAGAGTAACAGCCTTCCCCCTGATATTCTTAAACTGACTAAAACATTGTTAGACTATAAATAAACACAGGCATCCTTTCACCTGCCTTACAAACCACATTTGCAAGCTTTTCTCCAAACCTATGAACTTTTTACTCCTCCCTGTAGATTATGTAGCAATCTAAAAGCAGCAGCAGTGGCAGCTTTCACAGAAACAGCTGTTCTAATGATTAACACCACTGGTATCACGAAGAGAGCTGAGCCTTATCTTAAAGCATGTCCTGCATTATATTAAGCACAGTTGTCAATCTACTAATGACCAAGCTATTTTTTTTTAATAATTAATCGTTATTTGATATGAGGTGACTTGTTTAAAATAATCCTACAGGAGAGATTATGTGTGAGATCGATTACGTCTCAGAGTGTGACTGGAGGGCCATATTCTTTTGGCCCTTTCTGAACTCCACAAAGCAGGATTTTTGGCATTAGGCATATCTCATTACTCCCTTGAAATGGTGACACCAGGATGAAAGGGCCAGTCTTGCTCTAGCCCATTTGGTGAATTTATCTGAAGAAGGTCAGCAGAATGCCAGGTTCCAATTAAACCCCTGGAAGTGTGCACAAATTATTTCCTTCAGAGATCTCCAGAACCACCCACATTTGTCTGAACTGAAATATTCTCCCCTCAGTTAGTGTACTCCAAGTACCTCAACAAACTAAAGGGTTAATTTATTAGGATTTCTGTAATTGTGTCATCCCCCATCTCTCAGCTGTTTGCAGAGCACAGGTTCCAGATGTGCACCTAGGGCTCACCCATTGCCTGCTATGCAGATGCAGCAAAAGTATACCCAAGTGGGGTACTTCCTCCAGCAGAAGAAAGTGTGAGGCTCAGACTAGGCTGACTGTGTTCTGGTGTGGTGCAAGCAGTGGTGCCAAGCTTAACTGCTTCCAAGTACCAGGATGATACCTGGGACATGAGCTATGACCTGGCAGCAGCGCAGATGATGAACATGCTGGTAACATATCCACAAACACACTAAGGTCCTTATTTCCTCAGTTTCACTACCAATGGAGAGGCAAGATAAGTTTTCATCTGATAGCTCTTTCTGGTTTATTTGTGGCAAAGTTCATAGTTCATTTCTGACCTTCTGCTTTTAGAGATGGAGAAAAGTGAATGTACACTGAGTCAAAAAGCCTGCTTCCCAGCACTCGTGGCTGCTTGCCAGGCTTTTAGTTCCAGCCTGCAATAGTGACAGGTTTGAAATAGCTACTTAGATATCAGCTGAGGGTGAGGCTTCAGATCAGACCTATTAAGCTGAGACCCATTGCTATGTATTACCATGCCTTTAAGTGTTCCTGTATCAGAGCCAAACATTGATTAGACAGTTCATGTATACATTTGCCCATACCAGACTATGCCTCAGTTACATTAAAAGAAACAAAGGAATTGGAATTTGGCCAAAAAATTTCAACTTCAATACCTGCCATTACACAGCCTGTGTGCATGCCAATATGTCATTCATCCACAGGTTTTACGGTGGCAGAAGGATTTAAAGTGCTCGTTAACTTTAAAAGTCAGACTAAACTTATTTAGGTGCTTTATCATGGATTTAGGTGCTTGCCTTTGCCGTGGGATGACTTATTAGCCTTTTCAAAGGGGGAATAAGGAACAATCCATTTTTTCTATTACATATAAAATACTTAGCTAATTAATAAGAGTCTGAGAAGTAGAAGAAAGCCTCCTAGCTAATTTTCTGAAAGATTTGTGATGTAGTCTTAGCCATTTATTCATGGCAAGGACTAGAGTACAAAGCTGGCCGATCAGTGAATGCTATTATTCTTGAAACATGGCAGAATTGCTCATTCTCTGCTGGAGAGTACACTTATCCCCACACAACTGCAATTAAGGATTGCAAAGACATACGGTTCACTTGGCATTTCATGGTCCTTTTTTCAAAGGCACAGCTGTGGTGTTAAGAAACAAATGCCACAACATCAGGCAAGCCCAAAGTTTCCATGTTTGGCTTCCCCCAGAGGCATTTTTCTTGTTAAATATTCAAGCACAGAGGGTTCATATTCTGTCATGAACAGTAACAATTACAGATACTGGAAGGAAGCTACAGTGATGGCTTTTCCCTTTTCATTTTTTTTGGCCTTGTCAAGACCCGTATCACAGTCTCTAGTGGAGGCACCAGTTATTTTTATTTTCCAGTCCTTAGAGTCACTATTGTACAGTCCATTTAAGGACGTCAGTGCTTTACTGTATGAGAGGTGTTATGAGAACAGATGAAGTTCTGCAACTGTGAGGTCTTTTGTTCTGTTGCAAAATGGATCCATCTGCAGGCTAAAATAATCTAGATTTTGGTGAGCCTGAGTAGTCTACAGCTTTATGGCTGTTTAGTTGCTACTAGCTACCTATGATTATGATCCTCATCTTCTAGGCATGAGAGCATGAAAAATTGTTCCTTTCATATCCACATCAGAGAGCCACATCATTCTTCCCTCACTTTTTCTTTGAAGTAGTTGTAATATTTGTCTGTGTTTTAGTCTTCCAGATGCCACAGACGACAGAAAAACATACTTTGTTGCAGAAAAAGTATAAATATCATGGCAACTTCATAAAAAGAGAGCAGCATATTTTAGGAGAACCTGTGAGATAAAATATTTTGAACATGGCACCATCACTCAAAAGAAAAGAAAAAAACAGAAGGCAGGGGTTTTGGTAATGATAGAGCATTGTATAGCATCTTTGTAAAAATAATAGCATGTGTAAGATACATTCACATCTCCAGGAGGACATTAGTCAGTGTTCTCCTGTAAGATGACCTTCATAATCCTAAATACTCATACATATGCACTTACTGATGTTTTACAGTAGCTCAAGAACACTGCTTGTATTACTTGATTTAATCCTTTCTTTAGTGATGGCAAAGCACCATATGGGTACACTCTATGGGTTTAGATCTGTCACATTAACCTTAGTGCATTGTCTGTGCATGCCTCTAAAGCAAAGGCAGCATTCCTCTGGCCACAGGCAATGATTTGACTGAACTTCAGAATGGTTTCCAGTACTAGTAGGAAATAAATATAGACTCTAACCTTTCAGTTTCTTTTACATATTCCTGCAAAATCATGGCTCCAGTGGGGGTATATGTTATTTTCATGGCTAATGGAAGTAATTAGACAGAAATATTCCCAAAGAGCCAGATTTTTCTGTTTGCTTAGTACTATGTTCTCTAGAAGTCTTACCAGTGTCAACTGAGAAATCTAAATAGGATGGTATTTAATATAAACAAAAAAAAGTATCTGGCTCATAAAGAACATGCTTTAGATATCTCATGAGCATCAAAAGTACATAGTATAAAGTATATAAATGGCAACTCATAGGTTGTGTATATGGAGAGGGGCACAGTACAGCTGGCATATTTGGATACTACTACTTATTATATGTGTAAATTTCTTTGCAATCATTCTTGCAAATCTTATTATGGATTGCCTTTTTATGTCTTAGACATAAAAATGGAAAGCAGTCAATAATATACCAATTAGGAATGATCTGAATGGTGTGGCTCTGGAGGGCTGGGCATGTAGACAAATCATGCAAACCCAAGCCAAACAGCTCAGTGCAGCTGCAAGCACGTGTTTGGAAGGATGAGGAATATGAGCACTACAGTAAATATCAGGCTTGGGAAAGGTGAGGAAAAGTGTCCTGATTAATCATAATAAGATTGTTACTGAGATTATAGCTCTTAGAGGTTGTGTTAAGCACTACATTTGTAAAATCAGACCTAGGACACCTTAGATCAATTTTATTATCTTGTCATAATGTGAAAGCATAAATATTCACAAGCATGATAAATCAGTTATCAAAGGTAGGTATGACAGTATACTGTCTTAAATATGTTTAATATTGTCATAGAAACTTAGTTCAGTTGCAGTTCTTATTTTCTTTCAGAAATCTGCCAACCAACTGCTAGAGGCAGATAGATCCAATGATATGCTTTCCATGGACTGCAGTGGTTGCATGTTTTCTGATCCCACTGGTAATGAGATTGTGCATATGTTCCCAAAGGCATCAAGCAGCCAAGAGCTCCGTGGAGGCAAAAAGCCGTGCCTGTACCAGCACCCACACAAATACAAAAAGTGCTCAAAACCATGAATGACACAGTGACCCTCTCCTGTCCCTCCCATCTGGCTGTGGTTTCCCCAGATGTTGGATCCCAGACCTACATGCTCCTCTGACCCACTGCCACTCCAGCCTTCCCCCAACATAGACAGCACACCCACTCTCTGCAGTGAGAAATAGGGTTAAATAAGATAAAGCAGGGGGCTCAGTCAGGCAAATGTGATGACCCATATACACTTGACTGGCCACTTTTGTCCCTCTTCCCCTCTCTTTTACTATGCTTGCTCCTCCCTCATTTACATTGATCCTTCCCTTTCATTGGCTTTGGTTTATTCTCTAAACATCTCATTCTACATTTCCACAATACCCTTAAAATATCTCAAATTTTATGTAGTCCCAAAATTGTCTTCCACCTGCATCCCATATTAAGCCCCATAAGCCTTTAGGCAATCCCTTTGTCAGTTTGCACAGCCATCTGGAGAGAGTTTCTTTGGTTGGTTCATCTTGCCCGAGACTGATGGGATGTTGGGAAAAGACCAGATGATGTACAGATGTCCTTCCAAAGACTTATCAATTTTCTCCCACTTTTCTAACTGAATTCTTTTACACTTAAGAGGCAAACTCTGCCTTTTGTCACATATGCTCAATATATGATGCTATTTGTTCACACTGAGATATTAGTTCATCACTGACTTTAGTTAGAGCTCTGTTTTATATATCTGCTTGTGGTAGTTGCCAATTTTAATGTCAGCACCTGCCTGCACTTAGTAAAGAATCATTTTACACTGAGACCCTTAGAAATTAAAGTAATGAAAATGACAAATGAATTTTTATCTTTGATTGTGAAATATTCCAGGAAATTAAGATATTAATATGAAAAATTAAGATGGCAGAAACAAATAAAGATTTATGAACTTTTTTTTTTAAATAGTTTAACCACTGAAAATATTAATCAGGTAGCTTTTAATTTAGAAATTTAAAACAAACAAAATGAAGTTCTCTTTTCTTATTCTTTCTTTTCAAACACTAAGCATGAGATGTAAGTTCACCTATTTTACTACACTTAAATTTTTCAATCCAACCAATCATGAACTTACAAAAGAATAATCTTGATCAGAGCCTTACTAACACAAAATTATCAGCCTTACATTCTTTTCAGGACTAAATAATAAATGAAATAGCAAGGACAAGGCAGGCAGCAAAATAAGTACCGTAGTAAGAATTAAAACCAGATGAAAATGCATGTCTTGTGTCAGCTGCCCCTGCACCATGCATATGTCCAGGCTCTGAGCAGTCTAGCGACACCAACCAGACACTGTGAGCTGCCAGCTTGTACTCACACAGCTGCATACCTGAGCTGGCAAGCCCTGACTAGGAACTAAGAGCCAGCTGGCTATCAGTTGTCACCTCTCAGGCAAGAGAAGTAGATGCCTAACAGACTTCTGCTTCCTTAGGGCTCCCCTGCACAAAACCCAAGAGGTTGGATCCTTCTAACCTGGCAATGAAGGTGAGATCACAAAGCCCAGAAACTGTTTAAGATGCTTAACACCTTACATCCCAGCTCAGGCTTCTGTGTAACTTCCTTTTATTCCTCCAGTTAAGTGATGGAAGGCACACAGGTTGGCCCTGGAGGCTGTTTTGTCCCTGAGTCACAGCCTCTGATGCTGATTTCAAGCCCTGAGCAGAGGAAATTCATTCCACGTTTAGGCATTTGCAGTGTGCTCGGTGAGTTTCTCCTAGTTACAGCTTGCTGGGCAAACCTGCCTGGCAGCCTGGCAGCCATGTATTGTAAACATAGTCTTGCCTGCACTGATATAAGGAATAAATATCAGTGAAAATACAATTACTGTGGAAAAAATTTATGCCATATACACATCTACAACTCTAATTTTGAAGACTGTTTCTTTCCTATACATGTTCAGTCTTCCTTTTAGTATTTTCAAGCACACTTGAAAAACTAGAAAAGAAAAATACACCTCTTAGGATGAAAAAACAATCAATCTCCCATGTTCCTATACCACATAAGGATTATGTGAATTTGAAGTGAAGCAATTCTTTGACCTCCATAGATATAAATTAGTTACTTAGGTTCATCCATGTGTGAATTTATCGAGGTTTTGAATGAATATAGGCTTTTGTGAAATTCATAAATCATCTAAAGTCAAGTTTTAATCACAGTCAAATTAACATTGTTATCCCTGAACTTATAAGCATAAGAAAGTTAAACTGAATTTATACACAGAATACCATGAAAGCTGGTGAAACATTATTTAGCTCTCTGCAGCAAAACAGGAATTACTTAAGCCCTGAATTTTGTTAGGAGTGTAGTATAGAAATTGAAAACATAATACCATGAATTTTTTTTGGTTGCTGTAATGATCATTATTGAGTAAGTGGAAATCAATACTGTGAATGGGAAGTTCTAATTAACTGCTGTCAAGATGAACATTTACCCTGTTAAGATTTCTATGGCTGGTCAGTTATTCATTGAGAGCAAATTTTGTAATGTAACTGGAAAGACATCAGGTATCCTGAACTTCCCTTGAAGAGCATCAGCACTTTGCAAGATTGGCTTTTCCTCTTTTGAAAGACATTTTGCTTTAATAGAAAGCAATGTACATTAAAGGGAAAAGGAAATATGACAGAGGAAAGCAAACCATCTTATAAACACTAAAAATATTTGATATCTGTAGATGAAAAACTGAATTTAGCAACAGAAAATACTAAAAAAAATCCTCACAGATGGTGTTATGTGAATTTTACAGTACACAGAAACAGCATCAGCCATGAAACATCATATAAACAAATACCTGATGTACTGGTCTCTTACTGTTTTATTTTATCATCCAGCATGAAAGGAAGCTAAGACATTGGAGTAAACCACAGGAGTTTAAATACAGGCTTGGATGTAAAGTACTTTCACTCTAAATCCTTTGGGAGCTTTAATCCCTTCCTCTGCTCTCTCATCTGTAAATTAAAAACAACAGAAGAAGCCTTTTCTCACTTCTGATGCATTTTAAGGAATCAATATCTTCTACTCGCAAAGCACCAGAACATGTAAGATGGCTAAATATTAAAGTGATGAGAAAAATGTAGGAATGTATGTTGACCAAAACAGAACTATATTCAGTAGAAAAATCCACTGTGCTTGTTAGGAAATCTTCTGCACTACAGAGGAGAAATGCTGGTGGTGATCTATCAGTGTATTTATTTTCATATTAGTGTGTATGTTATGATAATAAATGGCACAAAAGGCTATATAGATATTCTTCTTTTCAAAGAAACTGAAACATTTTATTCAGAATAGTTTTCAGATATAACTGGGGTTTTATTCCATTTTTTTTCTTAATCTTGCTTATAGTTTTCTTATGTTTAGCATGCGTATTGCAATATCTTAGTCCTATTTTGTCTGTTAAAGATAGGTCTTCATTGGTCAGACCTTTACAGTTATGCTGAAGCTTATACTTTATGATTGTGACCAGGGAGTAGCACATCTTTCCTCAACATTATGCAAAGTATGTTATCAAACAGCCACGAGATAATATTCTCAGTTCAATAGTCAAATCCTTATCATATAAAGGCTATAAAAAAATTATTCAGGGTAATTTAAGACTGTAGATTCACAGATATGCTAATAAACAGCAGGTGGTCTTTGCTGTATCCCATTCAGGTTTAATCATTTAAGGCAAGTAAGTAATTCATAAGTCACAAGTTCAGCAAAATTTAACACTGGAAAAAGATGAATAACCATGCTATGTAATGAATAAACCAAACACGAAGAGGCAGCAAAAACAAGTTCCATCATAAAATCACATAAGGTAATGTAAAGCATGCAAGCGAACTCAGTGATAGGCCTTTAATATTTTAATGTAAAGTAATACAAGAATGACAAATATCAAAGAATGCTGCTGAAGAGGTCCCTGGAGCAGGACAGAGCATGTTCTATGCCCTTACATCTTTTAGTAGGTTCTAGGGAAACAGCATGGGGAAAATTATTCCCAACAATAAAAAGAGAGGCTAAAAAGAGGCTCTGGAAAAAAATATTTCTATTGCTGCCAACAACTTTTAAATTTTTTAGCCTCTCAGTTTTGGCCCTCACAGAGAAAGCAGATGAAGAGCCGACTGTAAGTGGAACCCTCCACAGTCAAAGATATCTCACAGATATCTGTGATCTTTCAGAAGTGGGAGAAGGGTTTGAATACAGGAAGAGACAATGACAATGCTCTATTTTTCTTTCTCTGTGGAAAAAAGAGGAGAAACCAAAAAGAGTACCCATAGATCACTGCTCCCAGGAGGGGCCAACAAACCTGCAGAAACAATTATAAGGAAAGAGTATGTGGACCTTACAGCTCCTAGAGGGCCAATACTGCAGAAGAACATTCACAGTCTAACAAGGGCAGTAAGGCTTGTGGCAGTTGGGAAGTTGTAGAAGTGTGAAGCTCCCCAGACAGCAGCAGCAAGGAGAACAAATAAATCCTTTATCCTACACAGCCTTTTTTTATTTGGCAATTACTTGAGACAGGCCTAGCTGGTATGTCTCCAGTAGAAAAAAGCCCACCTGATTCATCCTAGATTGTGCAGTGTCTCACCCTACTTTCAGGCCTGTTAGAAACTGCTTTATCACAATCAGCTTGACAAATTAAGTATATTTGAAAATTTAGAAAAGCTGTACAAAAAACACAGGTCTTCTAACCCTTCAAGAATCTCCTTGGCTTACATGTGCATCAAAGAAACCTCAGTGATGCTTAAAGGAAAACACTTTTAAGGTGAAAAAAGGTCAAATTGTCTTGCCTGTATCTGCATCCTTAACATGCATGCAAAGGAGTTTATGACAAGCCCCTTTCATTGACACCAGTAGGATTCTTTGATGAAGACTACTTGCTATTTACTGTTTGATGAAGGTTGTATTTTAAATAAGTGTCATGGGGTGACCTGAATTGGGCTTAGACACCCTGGAGATTTCATGAGCAATGGGTGTGAAAGCATTTATTGTCAAAAGTGTAAATTCATCTGCTCAAGAAATTTACATTTATTTCAGTTAAAAAAGAAAATTATTAAAAACACAGTTGATACATTACAATTAATGACATTTTCTACATACAACATGGTGAGATTAGTTCACCTATAACTGGTATCACACTGAGATTTTGCTTTAATATTTACCTGTGATCAGAAGATTTCTAATAAGACTAAAGATTTTCATGTTCATTCTTAGCCCTGCAATGATTGCTTTCTTTTCAAGAAAAAAGTGGTGAAACAGCCTTTGGCGATTCTTGAACACTGGGTTTTTTTTCTTGACTCACAATTATTTGTTTTTCTTCTAATATGTTTTTACTTTTGACATTATAAAGCATTTGTTCTTAACAGTGAAAGACAGGATTAAAATAGCCTAGCTTTTGATTAAGTATTCTATGTCATTATACCTGACAATCTCAAAATGTGTTCATGTTTTGAGGCTTCTGTTCTACAAGTACACCAACCATGAAAGGCAAAAGAATATCTTTGTGGTTAAAACATTTAACTGGAAGAAAGAAGACACTGAAATAAGAGCACCTCTGCCTCTGAGTGTCTGCATATTTCCTGCTCAGGTGAGAACTGGGTACCAACTTTATTCATGTACCTTTAAAGCTTTGTTATAAAACACAACAAGAATTCAAGCATAAGAATTCAGGTCTTATTCTAAGGGGCATCTATAGTGCAGTGCTGAATTTTTTGGTCTGTAGGTGAATTACCATTCTTCATCATACACTTTCTACCTCTTAAATCTACTAAGCAGAGCTGCTAAAGCTGCTGTCTGTTATAATTTGGTTCAGCAGGAAGACTTGCTTCCTAAGATGATGGACAAGTGATTCATCATCCATATTGCTACAAGGTTGACGTTAACTATATCAAAATAAGTGGTGCACCAGTACGCCTTACTCCTTCTCTCAGAAAACATTCTATGCTATAGCACTGATGATCCAGTAATCTTCTACTATTTCCTTTCTTTTTCCAGTCTATAAAGGTATCTTTGGAGTGGAAGTAGCTCTCATTTGCTATGAGATAAGAAAGAATACAAATACAGAATACTGTGAGAAGGAAATGATACTTTAAAATCAAGATTTCATTCTTACCCTTTCTTTTTTTTTTTTTTTGGTAAATCCTGCAAGCAAAGTTCTCACTTAAATAATTAAAAAAAATATACATATCTAAAGATTATTGGCATTTTTTTTGATTCATGCTTTAATTCTCTAGATTCTAGAGCTGATTTTTATTCAGTTCATTCTCACTTGTTCTTGGGTCTGATGTTTGTATAAATAATTTGCAGCAGCTAGACTTAGTCTCTTTAAAGTTGTGCTTGTGTCATTCTCGTCTTCTTTTGTAAAATATAAAGATTTCCTCTTCCATCCTTCACTGAGATAATCTCATACATGACCATACCACTACACTGTGACTGTTTTTAATGGTATTTTGCAAGCCGGAAATTGCAAATAATAATCGTCCAGACAGCTAAAGACCACATTTTTCCTAAAAAATAAATGTATATCCATTGTTTTCCTGTTTATTCCTTTTCATAGCAATGGCAAGTTAGAATACAATGTACTTTGTTAGTAAGAGGTTCTATATTATCTTTATAGTTAATTCTCTGAATTTTTTTTTCTAAAATTAATGATGTGATATTTATCGATAATAGAGTCTTCTGTTATCCCTGATCATCCTTCACCACATCACTTTATAGACAAAATCATTAGGTACATCAGAACCTTGATGTCTGAGGAAGCCAGCAAATACCGCTAGGTACTTCACCTATTATTTCTGGCCTTCAAATTGGTGTTTTGATATCATCACTTATTAACCACTGTATAAGAGGGATGACTGAGAAGTAATAAAAAATATTCCTCTTGGGCCTTCTGTTCCCTTAATACAGCTTTCACAATGAAGCGTCTGTTGTACTTTGAGAGACCTTCTCCAGTGGCACTCACTTGATCTGACAGAGGCTCTGTGTCATGTGAGAGGTGAAGTATATTGTAGATCATTCCTTGACACTGGAATTATTTCTGAGTTTACAGTTCCTCATACAGAGTTACAGAGGAACCATCCACTCTTTACTCTGAGCCACATCAGTCCACTTGGACTTATTTTCCCTGTTCCCTCACTCCAGTTCTAAGCCCAGTGCTAACCCTAATGACATGCATTCCTTTGTAACATACCAAATGTTGCTAATCACAGAACCTACAGAAGTTCTGACATTCTCTGAGCTCTCACTAGAGCCTATTAAGAACTTTGCCATAATAGCAAAAGATACATATGAAAGCAAGGGAAGAAATGTGTCAGTTTAGATAAGATGTAACAACAAAGATATTTGGGACAGGCTTTCTGGTCAGAAAAAGATGACCCAATCCCATATCATCAGACAGATATTTTTTTTAAATAATGCCACAAATTCTTTCAATAATGTAAATTGGCATCTCCCTCAGCTGCAGCTTTTCAACAGCACTTCATACTTTTAGCACTCCTTTTTGTCTCTGCCACTCTTTGATTTAATCCAAGTGTAGTTCTTTTTGCTTTAGAACAATTTCACCAAGGTACATACTTGCAGATCCTCTCTGAAGGCAAATCTGAGACCGTTTTTGGGGTGCCAGTCACTGTTCAAAGTCCAGATGAACTCTGACAAACCCTTTCCCCGCTCAATTCCCAGGGCTTGTGCTTACTGTCAGTGTCTCCTCTTCATGCCTTGCAGTTCCTTTGCATTCATTTCTCTAATAGCATAATTTCTTCCCCCAGATTTTCTACACCTTGGGCAAACAACCTCAGGTAAGTTTTAGACTACATGGAAAATAAACAATCCCACTTTTCCTGCTCCTGGGATTTCTAAAGTGGGTTGATTCTGGACAAGAAAGAATTTAAGAAATGGTTTTGGGGCTGCATAGAGCCATCTCTGGGAATGTTTCCCAGTTTTTTCTTTAAAATTATGCATTTTCATAACAGTGTAAGGAATACTTTTTGAAAAACAAACTAACACAAAATCATGGGCCTTGTACAAAGGCAACTTCCCTTTATAAAAAAAATCTGCAATATCAGTGTCTAATAACTCTTTGTAGTATTACTAAAAAATAAAATTTTAGCTAAATTTAAATATTAATTTTAATTTTTAAGCATTGTCTGCAGTTTATGTCAATAAGTTTTTGGCAGTTGAGGAACCTAATTTTTTTTAGGCATTGCTAGTGAGCAAAATGGGGTATATTTAAAGTCAATATTTAATCCTTTATACACTATATTTCCCTCAGGTATTTCCTCTTTCCCAACTGTTTTTCTTTTTAAAAGTGTTATTGGTCTTCAATGTTGAGGGTGATCCGCAACAATATTTGTTATTATTTCTCATTATGAGTTTCATTCTATTTTATGAAATATAAACATGCTCTTTTTTATGATGAGAGAGCCAGGGTGATTATTTTAAAAGGCACAGAAGATGTTACTGAAAGGATGTTTTCCTATTTTTAACAGAATAGAGGTACATTTTTACCTTTGCTCTGGATTACTATGCAAAGGGAATCATCAGGCTGAAGTATCACACCTCTGAGGTTACAAACATGCTATAAAAAAATAAGTGCTGAAGCATATTGAGCATCATAACCACTGTCAATACTAAAAATAAACCAACCAACAAATAAAGGAATAAATAACAAAATATATGAAATAAGCTCCAAGCCTATGAAAATGAGCTTTTATACATTAACTCTATCAGAAAATACTACATTTTTAACAAAAAAAATATTTAAATTCTGCAAGAGGCTTGGGGAGTGGCTATGTCTGGTTATTCCCTGTCTATCTAGCTGCTATATTACCTGCTTGAGTCCTTTTAATTCTTTTCCTTTACTTATTTTCAAGATCTTGAAATTAGGACCATCTGAACTCACATGTACTGATGTTTATGAAAAATAAGTTCATGCATGATAAAGAATAATAATTTATTACAAATTCCCTACTCATGGTCACTCTAAAAACATATCCTAAACAAAGAAAAAAATTGTTTAATATATAATTTTTTTAAATACTCGTTATTGTAAAAAGCTTAACATTTTTATTTCAGAAAGCTAAATTTATATTAATCCAATTCACTAACTTTTTCTGAAAACTGTTTACTTCTATAAGTCTGTAAAACATTGTTGATGGGCTGATATTTAGTAGAAGACTGAGCATAGTCTAATTTCAGGAGAAATATTGTACTTTTAGATATATGATAGTGTTTATTATTTATGAATTCTGTATCAGAAAAGTAGAATATTTCTTAGCATTATCATTTTATCCCTTAAAAAAAACCCAAACAAACCAAAACCTGTAGATTTTTTTTTGTTTACTTGCATTTAAATGAAGTAGTAGAAAA
Source organism: Agapornis canus (assembly GCA_036873685.1). NCBI lineage: Eukaryota > Metazoa > Chordata > Aves > Psittaciformes > Psittacidae > Agapornis > Agapornis canus. The sequence continues at coordinate 9,972 of JBAFWW010005748.1, read as the reverse complement.
ATATATTCCTGAGTAAAAAAGCTTGAAGAATTTCAGAAACTTGATAATATTGATTCTCTTAAGGTAAAGTTCCAAATAAATTCCAATTGTAACTGTGGAGAGCTTTATGAATTGTTTTAGGAGGGGAGGAGAGGAAAGTATCAGATTTATTGAAGTCATAAGTATCATTAAACTATTTTGAAGCTTATAATAACCAAGAGCAGCAGAAATGTTTATCTGAGAGAAAAACACAATCAATGTCAAGAAAAGTAACATGCATTTCTCTAAAATGTTCCTTTAGCTAAGGTTTATGCCTTACTTTTTCAGTCATCTTTTTCCCCAAATTAAGAAAAAGAACAGGAGGAATGTATTACTCCCTCCACTCCCCCACTCCCCCTTAGAAAGTATATATTTGAGTATTTTTTTTTTAGGAGCCTTGTTCCTTCCCAGTTCCTATGATATACAGGCTTTTAGAAAGAGCTTTTAGGCTAAGGATATTGATTTCACTCCATTGATTGAACCTGCTCAAACACTATGTTCTCCACACTTTTGGAAACACATCATTTTGGAGGACAAATCATAGTTACATTTTACTAAAGAATTGCCTGAAACAGAAAGAGCTGAGCTTAAATTTGAAACTTTTTTCTTATCTGCTGAGCTGCCTAAAGCTGCTGTGTCCTTTGATTTTTCACCACTCACAAATAGCTTTTACACATAAGCACACTAGATTACCTTTTTCATATGTATATTCTTCCTTCCGTATGTAGACAAATTGATTTATCAGTATTTTATTAAAAAATTTACTCTAAGGTCTCAGTGAATGAACTCAGACTAAGTATTGTCCAGTAGAAATAAAAAAATAGTAGTTGAAGGTATGGTTATGTAGTAGTTGAAGGTATGGTTATGAAGTGGTAGTTGAAGGTATGGTTATGAAGCTAGTTTTTGGCTCAGAAAGTTGGATAAATAAGACACACAATGTTGTGGTTGGATTTAATCTTTTAACTCCGTGTGTTCTAATGTGTCTTGTCTCTAACCGTGGGTAGATGTGGATATCTAAGAAAGGGGTGCAAGAAGCAGTGCCAGTACAGGTCTTTCCTTCTCTAATACACTTCTGTACAAGTTTAAGGACTTCCTCTGCTGCTGCATCCAGACTGTTTTATGTTTAATGTTCCCTGATGGGTCAATTTTCAAGCAGTTTTCTGATTTTTACCACACAACACCCTACAGTCAGGAATTTCACAGTTTAATGTAAATTGTGAGAAAATGTTATCTCACTTTTAAGTCTGGAGCTTTGTGATTTCACAGGGTACCACCTTTCATCATAAGAAAGAGATTCATCATATGACCATTGTCTGTTCCTTCTGCTGGCCCTTACCCAAGCAGAGAAGCCCTAGACTACTTAGCTTCATTCTAAAAGAAGACAGGAAGATGTTTAATGTATTCTATCACCCTTCAGTAGCTTTATGCTGCTGCAGCTAAACTGACACTAAACTTCAAAGCTGCTTAACTAAAGCTGCCATGATTTCACTGCAAAGTCAAAACAGAGACTACAATGTAAAGCTTCTCCAGCAAACTTCCCATACCTCGTGATTGTCTGCTGTAATGGAGCTCTTGATACTGCTCTTGGAAGCATTTTGAAATTAAAGTCTTATTTTTATAAGTAAGCATTTATTCATGGAAGTTTAGGCCTGAAGTTTCTACATGTGTTTAGCATGAAAAATCTACACCTACAAAATGGAACTTCAAGCAAAACACATTCCGCTTCCAGGAACCTACCTGTACTTAGAATGATATGATTAGTACCTGATTTAAAGCCCAATTCCAATCAACAGTTTCAGGCCACAACTGCACCTTCAAGGTCATTGTACCAGAAGCTGCAAATTCCAATGGTAATAGCTGGTGTATGTTTGAAGTTACAGGAATTGATATAAACTTAGTTTTTCTTATGTGCTGGCATTGAAGAGGTGATTGCACTACTACTCCATAGTAGAAACAAGGACTGAGCCTTGCATATTCTTAATCCATATAAGCAGATTTCTCTTTTTTAGTCTCTGTGTTCTAATATTAACTGACAGAAATCTGTCATGGATTTATTTTGGAAAAGCATTGTAAATGCAATTTTTAGAAGCCTAATTTTCTTACACCTTTAAAAAACATTCAGAGCTGTGAAACTTCAAAATCACAGATAAACCAGCAGAGTAAATGTTAAATTTTCCTTCTCCTCATGTCTCTTTCTGAAAGATTTTCTTTTTATTTGCTTTGGAATTAAGGGTTAACCCTTCGACAGAGCAAATATTTCCTGGGGTTAAACTGAAAAGAATACTTGTGGTGGGGATCCTGGGGAAACAAGTGAGCTGTATGCCATTCATGAAGTTATTAAACCTCGCCTTGATTCTTTACTAGGTTAGTGTTTTGCATATAGAGCAAGCTACCTGCAGGAGAGAGGCTCTCTCCACTATTGCAGGGACTACAAGGTAACCAAAGACTTGGTGACCTTCAGAGAGATGCTATAAGCTGTAAAAAACCAGCAGCTTAAAAAAGTGGCAGGTCTACAGGAATAAAAAGTTGTATGAAACAAGTCATAACTTTCTGAAAAACAGAATACTGTTCAGCAACTAAAAATTATTTCAAGCCCAACAGGAGCAGACAAATTATCTTCCCAGGTTCCTGCTGCTCGAGGCTATTTCTTGAGTTATTAAATATCACACCCGCTTAAGTTACACTTTGCTAGTCCTCTGCTGAACATCCGCAAACTGAAGTTGACTAAAGCAGAACTTGGAGGAAACACATTTTCTAGGAAGATGTTTCAGGAAAGCATCTAATCTTGTTTTGTTCCACTGGTTAAACATAGAAGCAGCAGTGGGCAGGGCAGGCTGCACAACTCTTCAGCTGCTACAGTGTTTTTAATGCAGGATCAGATACTGTACCATACTGTGCTAACATAAAGAAGGGACAGGCTTCTAACTCTTGTGAAGTAAATACATTCTTTCCATTCACTAATAATCACTGCTTCTCAAGCTCTAAGGTAAACACCCAGACTACAGATGGCATCAGTTAAATGGGAAAATCATTCTTGATTATTAATGTTCCTAGTGTTTAAATTTAAGAAATGTGTCACCCATTAGCTTGTCAGAATAAATTATATTTTAAAATGTGCCTAGAAATGTCTGCCTTTGTTCACAGGCAGTGTTCCAACTACACTGAGCCCATCTGAGTAGCACTGTGTGAGTTTTGTGCCACTAGATTGTTAACAAAAATGAGCCTGCTCTCATGAGGCCACCCACAGAGGACAACATTTTGAATAAACAAATGTGTTCTGAGGCAAAACTTTCATATTCTTTGTCATCTATAATCTATCCTGCCCAGGATGATGAGACAGATTCATAAAGCAGCCTCAATGTGATAGATTCATAAAGCAGCCTCAATTTGTAAAGTCAGAATTTGGAAGTTATGACATTTATTGCAGATGCTGCAATAGCAACTTTTCTTGGTTCTTAAGAGACAGATTTTGTTTATATTCAGCTTTCTGAAAAACTGATTGCTGGGAATAAAACTTTGTTTAGCATTTCATTCTGCTTCTAATGAAGTTAAGATTTATCATTGCTCAACAGCAGTAGGAGCAGTGGTAATATTACGTTTAAAGAGTCAAAAACTACTTAGAGAAAAGGTTCAGAGAAGTATTTTCCATTTGTTAAAAAGAATACTCTAGCCACCTCCAAAATATCAAGACACAGGAAAATGTGGCTGGAGAAACCTTCTCCAAATTGTAAATACTTTTGAATCTTCCATATAAATAAAACCTTGTAAGTAATATAAGAACTTGCTTACTTCCATCTCTTGCTTTTTGGAAATCCAGTAGGTCTTTCATTACATGCAGAAACCAAAGCCATAAAACAAAGGAACCTCAGAAAGAGTGGAAAAGAAACAAATGAAACCTAAACCAGAGTAAATTTGGCAGAGAATTTCTACGTCTGGACAAATATCTTTATTTAGCACATCGAGTGATACCAAAAGAGAAATAACATGTTTCTTAGAATCATAAAATCATAACATAGTTAGGGTTGGGAAAAACCTTCAGATCATCTAGTTCCAACCCCCCTGCCATAAACAGGGACACCTCAAACTAAACAATGCCACTCAAGACTCTGTCCAACCTGGCCTTGAACACAGCCAGGGATGGAGCATTTGCAGCTTCCTTTGGCAACCCATTCTAGTGCTTCACCACCCTCACAATAAAGAACGTCCTCCTTATATCCAATCTAAACTTCCCCTGTTTAAGTTTGAACCTGTTACCCCTTGTCCTCTGCTTTACTTCCTCATGTTTTGATTTGTCTGTTTAGATGGAAAGCTCCTTAAGCAGCCGTTCATTTCCACACTGGTACAATAAGAACTGCCACACTGTATAAAGCCACAGGTATCCATAGCCCTGGGTCACCTCTGACACTGGCCAGCAGTAAACACCCAAACCAAAACACAAGGCAAGTACATATATAGAATTACTGTTCACTGTTGCCAGTAATCTGTAACTTGGGGATTGCTGAATATGGAGAAAGGCAGACCGCAGTGCTTACAACTGCTCACACTCTACAAACATCTCTTCCACCAACACTTACCCTCCATGTTCATGTTTGACCACTTTTTATGTTTATATTTTAGGTCTTCAAAACATCCCATGGACCTGAACCACATAATGTGAAGATGGCATGTCAAAAGACAGTTGTTTTTTCTTTGTTTTAAACTACATGGCTGATAATTTTTGACAGGTTACCCTGATGCTTTAATTGCAAGGATTGATAAAACATCTTCTAATTATGTTCTCCCCCTCCCCCATCATCATTTCTTAGACTACTTTCCTCTCTCCTCTTACTTTTTTTCCAGTCTATTAGCTTCTCCTCCTGCCCTGTATATAAACTGTTAAATACTCTTAGCTTTTTCTGCATCTTTTCTGTTTCTGCACTGTGACTTGAGTAACCAGAACACTACATGCACACCACAGAATTCTATACTGACACATGGAATACAAACCCACATTTGCAGGACTCAATACCCTAACTCATTACAATGGCAGCTTTCAAGAAAAAATAACCACCTTCATATCCACTTGCTAGGCATTAGGGTTTTTAAAGTGTACTAGATGTAATCAACCTTTTTGCAGCTTTGCTTGGAAACAAAACAATATATTCCATATACCAAATAAGTGTCTTAAATATGTCCTCCAATCGGACAAGACATTTAATGCAAAGTGAAATATAACACAGAAGTAATGGGAAGGAGATGCTGGAATAAAGAACTAATAGTACACTTACTTTCTCAGCAGCACTGTGCTGGTAAACATAAGCACTGCAAGAAACCAGGAACAGAAGACAGTCATATGCAAATGCTTCAGCCTCTTATTTTACAAAGTGAGTAGAAAGACTAAAGAATGATTGTAACTACATGAATTTCTAACAGCCACTGAAACTTTCCACAGAAACTATGCAGGATCTAGAGATGATAGCAGAAAGATGACTCCTTTTATTCCTTATGGATTTATTTTATCTTGTTTGGTTCCTCCCAAAGGCTCTTTCCTTTGACAAAGTCTTACCTTAAAATAATGAAGAAAAATATGGATAGCAAAGAAAATAAAGAGAACTGCTTATTCACTACAGACACAGGATCAGAGGAAAACTGTGTGTCTTGATAATATACCTTCTGGCCCCAGGCTGCCACATCTTCCTAACTGAATTGTGACTAGTCAAGCAACACCATACCCACCTTCTCCTTCCTTTCAGTATTTTTTCACCTGCGTATTCTTGTAATACATATAAAATCTTAGAACACATATAGAAGCTTTACATAACAGAAACTACCCAATATTCCCGATTCATGGCTTTGATGTGGAAAACTCTGTTTCCAGTCCCCTTTTCCTTATGCTCCCTATCTGAAACTGCTTTCTTTGTTTTTTATTGTGAGATTCACATTTCTGAGAGTAGCTCTGTTGGTAGGAAAAAAAAAACCAAAACAATAAATGGTCTACAGAAAATGATAAGTATATAATCTGTTTTTGTTCTCACAGGAAAATACTCAGATATACAAATTCTATATCCTCCAACTTAGTGTCACAGCACCTCCGTGAATTGCCTAATTTTGATCTCTGCTGTGAAAGTGCCACAGCTAAAATGTTAGGTTCAAATCATTGATACATACACAGAATCACCAGCTATTGATGAGAACTGTGCCATGAAAGGTGGGGAAACATCCAAATTTTGCAGTATGTCACGGAAAGTAGACTTTTGTTTTTCATATACAGAAAGCCTACTAAGCACAGTACAGTCTTCCCTATGTTCCATACACTAAAGGCTCCCTGCAGTACAGAAACCTCTCTCATTTCATCCATGATTGCAGTTATAAGCAATGTACTTGAACCTCAATTTATCTTGCTAAAATAATGCAGTCCAACAATAGATGTTTTAAACGTCTCAAAACATAGAAAGTTAGAATCACTACATCCCAAGACTGCTCTCCTTCAGAAGGGTGAGGAGCAACACTGCAAGAGGGACTGAATATTTCCAGCATTCAAGAAATGGGGTGAAAACCAGAATGTCTAATCTATTAGGCTCTAGACTTCAGCACTCAAAAGAAAGTATTTCATGGACATTTCTTAACTGTATGTTTTTCTGCACTAAAAATATCAACTCCAATTAGGAAATGAGTAACTAGTTCACCCATACTTATCTTTATTTGATTATTTATCTCCTCAAGCTTGAAACAATTTGAGTGCCCAGGCTGTTTCACATGAAAACAAAAACCAGGTGATCACATCATGGAGCTTGAATAGTTAACAGATGTATTCCATAGTTCTAGTAAGAGCTCATTGATGTTCATTTGCTCTATAACTTCACACATGCACTTACAAACAAGCCATAAAAAGCTGTGTTTGAAAAGGAGTGGATGATATATTCTTTATAGCATGTCAAAGCTGGCAGCATGTAAATGAATGTTACGGTTTAAATGAGGTTGCAGTTTCATTCAAAATAAGTACAGCTGACTGTTTAACATCTGGTTTAAGAGAAAATTTCCACTTTTTAATTTTTTTTTTATTACTCAGGCACAAGTTTAATGAAAATGAATTAAAAATAGTGACTTTTATATTAGTGAAGCTAAAAGTGATTAAGATAAGCAGTAAGTAAAAGGAAATATGGGGCCATAGAACAGCTAAGCTACAGAATAATTTCTGGTAGTAATATAACTGAGACATGATTTTAAAACAGACAGAAACTCCTGAGGCAGCAGCAAATAAATCAAAGAGGCTACAAGTTCAAAAGCTAACCCTGTATATATGATTCAAAGACTGCATGCTGTCAAGTATCAACAGTACACAGCATTTTTGCAATAATCTGGCCAAAGGGTTAACGTAATAAATAGTGACAAGCTCACACAGACTATATGATGAGAAATATGGACTTGACTTTGGCCTTAGATGCATGCCTGCAACTTCATTAACGTCAGGCAGAACTAGATGCATGTGTCTGCTATCAGAATTTTGCTCACAGACATTTACTATCAGAAAGTCTCTTGAATCCATTTCCTTCATTACTATTCAGCCTTCCATCTCAGCAGGCATAACCAGAAACAGCAACTTCCTTAAGCACTCCAGGAAGCTACTGTTGTCATTTATTTATAGAATTATATTTGAATTCTTGTTTTAGTATGCAAAGGAGGTTGGAATCCTGCAACATAACATAAAAGGTACTCTACTCGACTAGTCTCTTAAGGATACTTCATAGCCTCATGTACATACTCAGTATACATTTGAACATTAATCCATTACATGATCAACACCTAATTTTTCTGTCAAGTGACTGCTGCACAAGCACTTGTCATATCATATGACAGGCATGCAACTATGATATGATAGGTACCCAAGTGCTTATATAATGGAAAAAGGTCCTAAGGCCTTTGTAGTATGGCTGCCTGCAGTCCCCACATAAAGTACAATCCTTATTAACCTAGTGGTTTGTAGCTTTCTAACACTAGTAATGATAAACTGAGCCAGGAAGCTGCTTCAGTTTTCAAACTGGATAAGGAGGATGACTTCTCCCTTCTAAATGCTGATACAGAAATACAGAGGTCAAGAGATTTTATCTTCTCTATGGTTTTCCCAGTGATACTTTGGGAGGTTCCATTAACTGGATGCAGAGAATTCCTTTTCAGCAGGACTGAGAAGGGTGGTAGAAGGAAAATAATTTTTCCACCTTCTAAGAATACTCTGAGCCCTGATAAGGAATGTAAAACCATTCTACCTCAGCTAGAGCTACCATACTGTTAGAATGATTTTTATGAAGCTGCAAATGTTGATGGTGGAATTCAGAGAGGTGATAATGTCCAACATAATTCTTCCTTAAAAGTGGAATAAAATAGTGAAGTTGACAAGACATTATGCTACTTATTGAAGCCAAGACAGGAGTGAGATTACTAGTAAAGAAAAAAAAAAAATGAGACATTTAAAAATTAGTTGATTGTGCCAGCGGCTAAGGTACCACTTTGTTGTTTCTACATGCTGTTTACTAGCACTCAGATATCTCATTGGCTCAGTTAGCTATTATATCACACTAAGTGTAATAAGTATCATAGAGCTGATTTAAAACAAAATAAAATAGAAAACCCAAACCAAATCAACAAAAAAAAAAAAAACCAAAACCCCAAAACCCATAAAAAAAAAAAAAAATGAAAAAAAATAAAAAAAAACCCAAACCAAAAAAAAAAAAAAAAAAAAAACCAAAACCCCAAAACCCATAAACAAAACAACACAGGAAAAAAAAATCTTCTAAAATATCTAAATTTCCAAATACATATATGTTCTTTATTCTTGTCTTAATTAAGTTGCCATTGTTTCTTACTGTGGTACAGTGCTGCTTAGTGAGGAGCAGATTATATCCAAAAGTCTACATGACTGCTTGACTAAATGATATGTAGGTGCACTACTAGGAAGAAGGATCCTCATGATTTGATACTCCTACTTTCTACTGTTAAAATCTTTTTGTAGAAGGACTTCTAATCATCCAGAGGCTGAAATACTGGTGTAAGAAAAAAACTCTAATCTAATTGTCAGAATACACCCAAGTCTTTGAATCGGTGTTGTCTCAATGTGCAGACAAGGAAGATAACATTCCATAATAAACTCTAATTTCCAAGAACTGCTAAGAGAAATATTTACAGTGGGAAACCTTGGGATGAAGCTAAATAAAAAATACAAAATGAAGCTAGAACTGCAGGCAATGAAATAAACCACCTTTACTAAATACAGTAGAGGGGAATTATGTGCCTATAGAAGAGAACATTTATTATAGATTTTCAAAGATTTTCTTTTCAGTAGAAAACAACACTGCAAAAGGTCATACAAGCCTTTCTAATTTTTATAATTTAAACTTTTATGTGGTCTCCAAAGAAGACCATTGCAATAACTAAATCTCACTTCTAGTCTAAGTCCAGTCAATTTCACCATTAAATTCTGCAACTAAACAGCAACTTACTAGTCAAAAAAGACTCTCTCTAGAGAGAAATCCAGGCTTGATTCAAAGACTCCAAGTGATGGAGAACCAAACACATTTCCTAGGACAAGCTGCAACTGTTATTACTCTCATCAATAAAAACATGTATCTTACAGCTAGGCCATTTGTCTGGGCTTGGCTTCCAGAATTCCAGATATGGCATATGGCATTTTCTAACAAGCCTCTGTCATCAGAAATCTTCCTTGTGTATGGGAAGGGTAGTGATTGAATTGCTTTCATAGACTCATAGAATAGTTGGGGTTGGAAAGGACCTTAAGATCATTTAGTTCCAACCCCCCTTCCATGGGCAGGGACACCTCATACTAAACCATGTCACCCAAGGGCCCATTCAGCCTAACCTGGAACACTGCCAGGGATGGAGCACTCACAACTTCCTTGGGCAACCTGTTCCAGTGCCTCAGCACCCTCACAGTAAAGAACTTCCTCTTTATATCCAATCTAA
>JBAFWW010005746.1:0-18642 GCA_036873685.1 Agapornis canus | reverse complement strand
TAAACCTCTCCTGTTTAAGTTTGAACCTGTTACCCCTTGTCCTATCACTACAGTCCCTAATAAAGAGCCCCTCCACAGCATCCCTATAGGACCCCTTCAGCCAACCCTAACTCTTCTATGATTCTATGATTCGATGACATTGCAAGTGATGTGGGGACACTGAGGGCAGCAGTAGCAGAAGTCTAAACAGCAAAGCTGGCAAAAGATGAATGAAAGAAGGCAAAGTAGGTGCAGGTACTCATGAAAAATCAGTTTGGTATTCACTCCAAAAGCATTAGAAGCCAGTGCTTTAGCTGTTGAATGTTTCCTTCCAGGATATAAGCTATAAACAAAATGCTGCAGTCTGCAAACGTTTAACCATTCCTGCTGATTTAGGACAGGTGGGAAAAGAAAGAGCAGGTGGGCAATAGTAACAAAAGCTTCTTAGAAAAACATTAAAACTGGGTTTTTTAAGCTATTTGATCTTTATTTTGTGAGCATTCAACAGATAAATAACACTTTTGAAAGCAACTTACATTTCCATTTTCCAGCTATGCAGCATCTTGTGTGCTGGCTTTATGTCTCTGGATTCCTGAAGTGTTGTTCATCTGTATCTTTGTGTTTGGTGAATTAATTGAAATGCTTCAAACCATAGAACTGTGGGGAAAAAAAGATTAAAAACGGTGTTTCTTTTTCTTAGAAAAAGAAGTAAAGACCAATGATCATTATCACTCAAATTTGAACTTCACTTTCTCTAAATAAACACAGAAAATATTCGATGAAGATAGCTAATCAGACACTGATTCATCCATACATTGACAGATTCCTTCTTCTGAGCATTACTGATTATAAACCAAGAGTTTATTAGTATAATACAGATATGATGGATTGGAGATGTCAGAATTAGGTTCTTTGAAAACGCATTCTTTCTTTTGAGCTGTTTAAGAGCATTTTGCAAGTACCCCTGCTGTTTGTAAAATGAAAACAACATATTCGTTGCTCAAGTAATAATCAAAGTAATTTTACTGAGCACTGTAGACCCAGACATTCTTTTTCAGGATCAGTTTAAGACTCTTTGTTAAAGCATATGTGATGTACTGACTTCCAGAAAGTTCTCAACATGATTTGTTGTGATGTGCAGCAGCAGTAATATTCAGTAACATTTCATTGTACCTGCCAGTGTCAGCAATAGGTAACAGTTCTGAGCACAGGAAAACCTTACTGTGAAATTATCAGTTTTAATAACAAGCTCTGCCCTTCAGGTGACCAGAACCCAGTCTCTTTCAGCCCTTTTTAATATATCCTTGGCAGTTTAATATTCCCATTATTTGCTGAGCATTACTGAAAATGCCAAAATCTGTCATTTTAGTCACCATAGACTGAACTTTTAAATTGAACTAGCTATTCAGTTCACAGCAGGTTTAATAACAGTTGGCCCAATATCTTAAGATTTCTTGGGAGAGAAGCTGTGATAGCTGGGAATGTAAGTCCCCCTCCACTCTCAGAGCTGTTTCCTCAGGAGTTACTGATTTGCTTCAGGGACTTCTCACTCTGCTGCTTTTAAGCATGGGGGCGTAAACAGAGCCCTACAAATCATAGGTGGTTTGGGGAAAATTCTTCAGCTCTGATCAATATAAAGGGAGATCAACATTATCTCAAATCACTTACCTTAAATTGCACAGTATCATTACCGGATTATTCATTAGAAAGAATTAAGTAAATTTCTATAAAATTATAAAATCTTGTAACTATAGAATGGTTTGGAAGGGACCTTTAAATCACCTACTTCCAATCCCTCTGCCACAGGCAGGGACACTTTCCAGTAGACCAGGTTGCTCAAAACCCTGTTTGACTTGAACACTGCCAGGGTTGGAGCATCCACAACTTCTCTGGGCAACTTCTTCCAGTGTCTCACCATCCTCACAGTAGAGAACTTCTTCCTAATACTTAATGTATATCTACCCTCTTTCAGTTTAAACCTATTACTTCTTCTCCTATCCCTATATGTCTCCACATTTCATATAGGCCCCCTTTAGGTACTAGAAGGCTGTTCTAAGGTCTCCCTGGAGCCTTCTTCTCTAGACTGAATAGCCCAATTTTCTCAGCCTCTCTTCATAAGGAGGTGCTCCAGCCCTCTGATCATCTTTGTGACCCTCCTCTGGACTCACTCCCCCAGGTTCACTTCCCTCTTATGTTTGGAGGAGCAGAGTTGAAGGCAGTACTCCAGGTGGAGTGTCACAAGAACAGAGTAGAGGGAGAGAATTGCCTACTTTGACACCGAGAAAGAAGCAGCAACATGCTATGTAGCAACCTGCCATGATATTAGAAAGACTATTGCTATCTAATGTCCACAGGGCTAAACCCAGGCATGATGCATAACGTCATGTACGGTTAACCTACAGTAAATACCTGACAGCTTGTCTTCCTTACTCTCTGGCAACACTTGTATAACTTGTCGTACCAGTGAAGTCATATTGAATTGAGCAAAACTAGTTGAAACCAAATATGCAGAAAAACATATTTGTCATTGCACTTAAGCTGACAGCTGTAGCAATTTTCTCTGAGCAGACACACACAGCTTGATGACAGAGGGAAGCTTGTGTGGATTTCTAATTGAAGAGTTCTGTTGCAAAGGCCACTGATAATGGGTCTCTGATTTTAAGAGGGATTAGGAAACAATCAAAACCAGGTGGTTTGTTTGAATTTAATATGCATGAATCATTAGCAATTTCTAACAGAATTAAGGAATAGCTTTTCAGAATTTTTGAAACAGAAACTATTGTAAGATTCAATGTAGGATAGAAGTCACACAATAAAAAAATGGGTCACTACTTTGCAAATAATATAGGGAGAATTTGTTAAAATCAGTAATAACTGTGGGAGGAAGTCTTTATTTTCACCACAGTTTAACTTATCACTGTAATATTATCAGCAGTATAAAAAGACAGTGAATTAAAAGAGTTATTCTGTTCTACTTGGATGTTTTCACACTTAAAGCTCACACCATTAAACACATTACAAAGAGGTAACTGTCCATGTAGGAGCCTTCAAGTCCATAACAAACACTAGGCAAATCAAATCAACTCAGCATATGGCAAAGAAGTACTGAACTAACACATATGACTTTCCAATTGCTGTTTTAATAGTGACCCTGGACAAATACCACAGCTAAGATAATGAATGTTGACTGGCTATTCAACAGTAACTTGTGTATGCCTAAACAGTGACATTAAAATGTTTTCATGAAAATTTTTGTACCCAGACATTACTGAAAGCACAGTGAAAATCTGTATCTACTTTTCACTTTACCGTCAGCATAGACTGTTCAAAACACATGTACATAAGTCAGTAAATAACTTCCTTATATTTGTGATTCTTGCATATATATGGTCTCAGTTCCCTTTAAACTGCAGCTATCATGGAGTCCCTTTACTCCTCATAGCTTACTAGTAATCCCCCGATCCATTACTAGAGTCTTGTCTCTATTCACCTCTAAATTAATTCAGGGGTTTAGAGCAGTTTTTCTCACTCCTCGCTAAAGCTCTCATATTTTGACTTCCACTGCAGTCACACTGCCATTCTACCTTTTTCAGGAAGCTTTTTATTCAGTTGTCTTGCAGAACCTCAGCCTTGTTTTGACAATGTCACTAATGGTAATGCACTTGAAAAGCCATTTTCTCTTGTAGCATTTACTGGTCTCTACTGTCCCCTCTCCCTATTCCCAATTCTCCTTTAGGGAGTCTATGTAATTCCCTCTTTATTTCATAGTGCGCTCCCAGTACAGCCTCCCTGGAGAAAATCAACCTATGACACAGTTTCACCTTCCATTTTCCTGCTACTGAACGAAAAGCCTACTTTTCCAGTCTTGTAGCATGATTTGTCATCATGACATTACCTATACTTGTCTGCTGTAACATAAAATTTAGCAAGACAAAGCTGAACTCCTAGCTCAGATACTAAGGGTGAATATTTTTTCCCCATTTTAAAATATCTTGGAACACATTGGGCTCCCTCCACACAGCAGGTGACAGCTTTTGGACTGAAAAGCCCTCCTTAATGCCTGCAATTGGAATCTGAGATGATGCCCTGCATATTTTTGGATCCTGGGTTGAACTATGCACCTGCTTCTCCTTTGTAGAGGTGTAGAAGATGTTAAAGGTTTATCAGCTCATGGGAGCTGTAGCCCAGCAGAGAAAAACATGGTGTAACAGGAAAATGAAATACATTTCCCAGGCATTTGGAAGTAAATACATACTTTTCTGTGCAGCAATCAGAAATGTTTTATTGCCAAGTCGCTTATCTCCTGCAGTCATGGCTAGAATAATTGTTTCATCTTCACTTCTCTGTAAGGCACACCGATTACTCCCTCAGTTTCCAATGTCACTCAGTTCTCTTAGTATCTTCACCAAACAATCACCAGTTTCACAAATTAACTTCAAGCTGTGCATATAACTTTTAAGGGCTTCCTATTTGTGAATTTAAGTTTCCAAACGTCTTCTTGGTTTGGTTAACAATGCTATCCTGCAGGCATGGCACATCCTCCCTAATGGACCTGTAAACCCACCCTCTCAACTCTTGCCTCTGGACAGCATCAACCATACATTCCCTCTAAACTCATATTGCTTAACACAAAAAAAAAGAATAAGGGCTGCTATTTTTTTTTCTTATACCTATCAAATATTCCGGATATGAGGAGGGCAGAAGGTGACCCAAAGAAGTGAGTATGTAGTTAGAGACTGAAGGGAATGGATATGTTGAGTAAGATGTTCTACTTATATAAGCAGTTTTAGTATTCAAAACTCAGTTTAATACATTTAAGAATAGCAATATTTAAATTACCAGAATTTGTGATGATTGATTGGTTCAGATCTTTCACAAAGAATATGTTCGTACTAGAAACTGGCAGTGAAACAATAGAGTAAGTCCATTGCAAGAAATCAATGTGGAGTTTTTTAGGCATCATTACAATCTTATTTTGTGTGTTCTTTCTTGTATGTTCAGTAAATTAAATTTTTAAATAATCATTCTGAAAACATCTTTTTTTCCCCATAAACACCAAGCTAGAGTAGTTTGTAATGAATTGAACAATGCTGGAAAAAAGAAAGCAGAAAGACAGACAACATTAATGACAAGTTTCAAATGAATAAAGCATTAATAAAGCATATCTATGTAACATTAGCTTTACACGACCTGTCAGCTTTCAGTTTGATGCATCTTCCAGATTGCAACTTAAATTTAGACAGCAATATGTAACATAATAGCTTTGGTGTACTGTTTCTTGTTTACAGGGTGGTTTCTGAAATTGTGAGGATTAGTCCTATGCATTGAACATCAAAGAGGCTGCCACAGACAGAAAAGATAAACTCTGACCATTGTGAGCTTGTTCATGACACTTCTACCCATTTGAATTCCAGTTAGGTTGATCAGAAGCAAGAGAGAAAAGCTTTAAATTGCATTATTAACAATAGGTTAAAACTTAGACTGCTGATTAAATCAGTTTCTCTCAGATAAAATCATAATAGGCATTGGCCCTATTTGTCTGACAGGAAACATGTCATTGGTAATGTTTTGTATTGTCTTTAATGAGTCTGATTGTCATCTTCCAGCAGGGAGAGCATAAAGGCACCTGCACCTCTAGTGAATAGGATCACTTATCTATCAAGCATTCAGGAACAACTGAACAAGTACATGAAATCAATGCGGTCTTGTATTTATCTGAAGGCTCCTCAGATAAGTCAGCTAATTGAAAATTTTGACTGAGTTACACAACAAATATAATTTTTACAATTATCTAACTCACAATGCTCATATTTAAAAAAAATCAAGTTTTTGAATAGAATGTGTGATTTTTTTTTTTGTTTGTGTGTTTGTTTTTGAAAAAAATAAGATTTTCTTTTTAATCATTTTGGTCAGCTTTGTCTTTGGGTAGAATGCCAGCCTGCACAACCCTTTGTCTCCCTACATAAAAATTACTTGTTAACTTCTGTTTATTATTTACATTATTTTCTGCCCCCCATTTGCTGAGAGACATCTTCATTTTAGTGAGGATCTTTGCTACTGTTCAGCCATACTATAAATATGAGGCTGTTCAAAAAACAAGTAAGCAGAGAAGAAGTGTCTCATCTTCCCTGAGAAACCTGCAAACCTGCATGTGAGCAAGACTCATCATCCAAATCACCTTCCTAGGACTGGAGCAAGGAGAAAGAGAGCAACACCAGTGAGAAGGTGTAGCAGAAAAAAAACCCTGCGCTGCCTCCAGCTCAGACTGCTTCAGTAGCCAAGGGGTATCTAAGCTGACAAACGCAGTTGAGTCCCAAGCTATGAAAACCTTTAGAGTTACTGGGAATGGAATAAATAACACTAAACTAGCATTCCTGTGTCACACCCTCAAACAGGTTTCTTTACATGCTCATTTTTGTCTGTGTTGCAGTGAATTTCCATTTATAGTCTTGTTTGCTGTTATCTTTTCTGTTTTACCTCTGTCACTCCACACTCTCCCATGTTTTATAATTTGTTCACCATATTTCTATTTAAATCCTACCCTTCCCTCACTCCGTTATTCTCCTCAGGGAGTCACTTTCTCCATACTACCTTCTACAATCATATTGTTTAATTTTTTCCCCAATGGCAATCCCTAAACTCACAGAGGAATAAAACTATTCTAATTCAAGACTATGTCCAAAATATGGCTTATTCAACTTAAATGTCTCTTTTCTGCTGTGTTTGATATGACATTTTTCCTTTGCAGATGGACAGTGTTCATGCTTAGACATTAATGATAAAATTTGAAAGGCTCGACCCTTATTTATTTATTTATGTAAATCTTAAAATTTTTATCAGTACATCAGTCATTCCTGATGTACTTTTACAGTACAAGCTTGTTCCACTATTGTGCCTTTGGAGTTAGATTTCTTCCCAGTCACTTTCAGTAGGAGTTAATCAGTTATAATTTTCCCATAGGTGCAATAGCACAAAAACCACAATGGGTAAACTCACTATAATTGAATGTAACAACATAAAATTTTAGCATCTGCTCATGTATGAGTTTGGGCTAATAAGCATACTACTAGACATACCTCTAACCCCACATGCTGCTTGCAAAGTCCCTCCTCAGGAGCCTCTTGGATTAATCTTTCTTCCCCCAGCTGTGAAACAAAAGTTCAGGGTATCTTCAAGTCATTGTACACTGCAAAACCATAAACCCTCAAATTCTGTCTTCTGCATTCAAGAACTTGACTTATGTTCTGATTCTAGGAAGTATCTTCACATATATAAGGTTGAAGTCCCAGATGTCTGACTTTTAGAAGACAGCACAGTATTTATTAGCATGATATATCTCTAAAGACTGCAGATATCACTGTAAATTTGTGAAGTTTAGACTGGGTTGATAGTAATGCAACTGTGAGGTATTTAAACTTTTTTACAGTAAATATGAAGAGTTCACAAAATATTTTTGATGATGATGAGGCTCTGACTGTAGAATTCTTATCTGATGATTAATGAGAACTCTAAATTAAAAGATTTATGTGTCTTTATTATAACAGGTAGATGAATGCACAGTAGAAGTTGGTGGGGGAGGAAGAGTAATATCTAAGGATGCTTTCATGAATTTGTGGGTGACTGCTTACAATCAAAATGTTTCAGGGCATATTGCTCTACAGTGTTTACTGGAAACAGTAATAGGGATACAGCCGAATCTTCCACAAAGAGTACATTTCACTTAAATTAGTGAGAATTTTATTTCTTTGCATAAGCAGGAATCAGGTCTGGGTTTTTTAGGTTGCCATGGCTAACACAAAAAAGCACCATCTAACTGCAGATGCATAGCCAGGTTTATGATGAAATGTGTGCAGTTTAATGCTAGCAGAAAAGAAAACACTTGTCATCAGTATCATTGATTTTCTGAAGTACAGCACAAGTGCTTTTATTCCTTCCTTGATCTTTCCTACCCAGTCGTGTCATATCTGTAACATCCTCTTCCCCTGTGCTTTTCTGATTGCCACATAAGACTTTCTGGGATAGTTTCCATGACTTCTTACCTGTAATGATTCTTCTCTAATATATACTACTATTGTTTTGAAGCTGAACTGCTACATTGATCCTAAATAAGAAGCATCTAAAACTTCTGGAAAAAAAAATAATTTAAATCAAGATGTATTTATATCTTTTTAGTTTATTTCATCTTCATTAGCATCTCAGAAAACCAGTCAGCAAGAGTTGTACAGAAGCAGAAAATTCTTGCCCCCAGATATGGTTTGTATGTTTACACTCAGTGAATTACCTTCAGCCTACCTTTAGACATAGCATTTACGCTCATCAGTTTTTCTTCAACAGTTTCATTAAATGGTGGGACAGAAAAGGAGCACAGCACCTCCAAAAGGCAGTGTTCTCTCTGCCAGTTTTACATATAATCTTAGAAGGCAGAGCATTGAGGATCTCCATGCCATAAGCTCCTCTAGATTGCTAACACTTCTCCCTCCCGCAGAAGATAGCTATAAATTCAGAAATGGCTGTGCTCTTTATTTCCTCTCAGCAGGCATCTGTAAATCAAACTCAGCAGCTATCTTTCCCATTTTCATATGATCCAACAGTTGAATCTTTTAATAGTCCTAGCCACTCCTAATCCTCTTGAAGTAATTGAATAAAATTGGGAAAATATTTTAATTTTTATGTTCTATAAGTAGACTGCAATTACCAGATACACAGATTAGGAATATGTCCCCTGAAAGACTGCTAACAAACTTTATTTCTTACAAGTTGGATCTTTCATGTTAACACTAGGATGCTCTTTCTTATAACTTTCAATTTTAAGAGTTAAAATGCTTTATCTTCCAACTCATTTTTAAATTATTTTTTTAATATATTCTAATTATTTCTCTAAGATTCCAGTAGTTTGCTATGGGAATCGGAATGTATAACTTCACAAAAATGTGAGTTACCATTTGAATTTTAAAACAACATTTTATGATCCAGACAGGTTCAAACTAAATTAAAAAAAAAAAAAATCCAGCAGATACTGTCATACAGATTGCAATTTCCTATGCCTTTTAAAATATATGAATTGTGACATGATCTGAGGAACTTTGAAACTACATCAGTTATTCTGCATCTGGCATTGCACACCATCTGCATAATGAGAGAGCAGAGGGCTTGATTTTTTGAAACTCACTTCAGTAAATAAGTCACATGAATGCATTGTATTGTTCTCCAGATAGATGGAAAGCTAACAATATCCCAGAATTCAAAAATGACTTGTACTGAATCTTGGCTTAGATTTTGCTTTGGTTGGTTGGTTGGTTACTTTGGCATATTTTGATATGTCAAAAAGCTGAGTATTTTTCCTGAAGAACAACTTAAATTATGTACAGCTATATCCTGCTTTCTGCATGCAGTTGGGCTGCCCCAGGGGAACTGAAAGCAGACTGTGATATGCACTGTCTGAAAGGGCATATTTTAATATGTGCAGCTTCATTGTTTATTAGGTTTCAAAAAGAGTTTGTAGCCAAATAAGTTAATGTATGCAAACTTTTGGCTCTTTCAGCACTCTCCAAAGATTTTTATTTGCATCAGAACAGTGTTTTTAAAATTTACCATAATGTAAAAAATCTGCTTTAGAAAAAAAGAAAAACACGGGCAAGAGCTAGCGTAGCAAAGTTAATACTTCTGGCTAATGGTGATTCACATGCTGCAAATAACACGAGGTCTTCACAGCAGAATATCAAAACTCTACATCACTATATTTGTACATAACTTAAAGAAATGTTTGTGCATCACTTCATAGTTCAGAAATCATCAATAATAACACAATATTGATTGAAAAAGACTTTTTCCAGGAAAATTCATCACATCCCTGATTTTCCACTGCTAAGTACTTTATATGGTCATTTACACCATATAAAGTGTGAGGCAGCTGTTAAAATCTGTTTATCTTACAGCTTTTTAACACCTGTGAAAGTGTAATAGCCTTTGTGTCACTGTAAATATGTCAAGAAGACAGAAGACACTTGGTTCTTACCTTTTGAAAGATAACCTTCACCAGTCTTGAAACAGATGGGTGGCCACAGGTGAGTCAACTGGAGAAATCAACCAAAAAGGGCAATGCTGCATATATGCATATGTACTAATTAGATATGAATTGAATAAATTGATGAGATTGATTGTCACCTAAGATAACAATTTGTTTAATGTCAGATGTTATCCAGTGTTTTGAATACAATGTAAGTAATGTCTTCCAAAAGATGTAGGTTTCCTAATGACTTTTTACTGTCATTATACTTTCTGTCTTTCACTTTAGTCTTCTCTGTGGCCTGATTCTGTTCACCCTGTTATCATTTTCATTAGTTGGAGAAAAGAATCAATACTTTTCTTGACAAGAAATTAAAAATTAGTCAAGCAGTTTGTGTTCAAGCTTCAAGATACAGATTCAATATAAGAACTCCCCCAGGAGTTATCAGGGATATTAAATAACAGGGATATTTTGTGTTGTGAGTAGGATTCATCTTTATTTTGTAAGACATTTTTTGCAGAAGACAGTCTGTGTAATCTAACATATTTGTGCTGTTCTCAACAAAGTTCTGGCAATTTAACTTACATGGAATGACTTTAAAGACACATCATCTAGACTGATGGACCAACAACATGGGACCTAACTTTCATTGGCTAGATCTGGGAAGAGTTCAGATAAGCTAAATTACTAAGAGTTATAAACCTAAACTGTCTCTATGTGCTGACTCCTTCTGATCAAGGTCCAAGACACTCCCTTTCATAATAAATGAAGAGAAATAATCATTACAGAAACAGGAATATTTTAGTTTGATTCATCTGGCTTATTTTAGATGCATACTTTAGGATTAAATTGTTTGCACCCTAAAAATGTCAACTATCCCCAGTAACCATAAAGGGATTATTAGTTCATGCATATTTTTCTATAATCTGTGCTTCGGTAAATTTCAAACTTTGCTTTAGGTGCCTCTAAGTTATCTGTGGTATAGACTTAGGCCATTTATATTCAACTGAATATCAACAACCAGATTTTCAGAGGTATTACAGTGCATGAAAATAGTGTCAGATTCACATTATGATGTTCAGGCACTTAATTAAAGGTGAATTAACACCTAACTTTCTGAGACACTTTTGAAAGTAGTATGATGCTTGCATTTCCAGCCACATAAATACATTTGAAAATTGAGCCCTAAATTTCCAATTTACATTTGAAAGCAAAGAGTGTCTGAAACAAAATTTATTTTACCTTCTAGTATTTCCATTTCATCTCATTTAAATATTTTACAATATTTTGCATACAACCTACCACTAAAGCACAGCTAGAGAGAAATAAAGACAGTGGCAGTCAGCAGTTGTGTACATAATCCCATTTTTTGTGCAACTGAGTACAGAATGAAATAGGACAGCAAAATATCCTTCCTTAGTTTCATCTACTTTACCAGATTAGTATCACAGGTGCTAGATGTGCACAGTGAGAAGTTAACAATTCTGTAATATGTAGAGTAGTCCAGGACTCAGTGCTAGATATGGCCTATGTTTAAAATTAAATATATCTCATTTTCTGTCATTGACTTATTGTCATTGACATCAATAATTTTAATAATACCTTTTGTTAAACTCTAATTTCTGCAAAATTCTTTAAACTAGTTAAATCATTTTATGTAATTATTAAATATAATCATGGAAATAAAGACTGGTCCACTTGGCTGTATTATAGTACTAAGAATGGCCTACTACAAAATAACTTTCAATTGCATGCCCTAGTCTCTCAAAATGGAGACATGAAAAATTTGATGTTTCCTGAGCTATATAAGCTTTCCTTAACAGTGTAATGAGCATTAAAATAAATTACTCTTATATAGATCTATTCATTTATCTCTGATATGTAGTGGAGAAGATTCATTGCTTTCAAATGGGAATTACTTTGCACCCTGGTATACATTTTAAAAGTCTTAGACTACTAAAAAAAATCCTTTATTTAAATTGGCTTAGTATAGGAAAAAGTCAATATAGACAGGCTATCATCTACAATATTCTGCAACACACAGTGGCAATGATTTTCCACAGGAAATATAAATGGTTATTTTTTTGGTTTAGAAGATAAGCAAAAGCAGTATTAAAATGGCAGAACTATTGATAAGATTCCTAGCAGCAGGTGCAATTTACTGTGATTGCTGCCATTACAGTCATTTCAAAACACGACCCAATTTTACTTTACTTTATACTGAATAAATACAAGGAGCTCCTTATCTTGATGCTTCCTAGAACTTTCTGTTCTTTTGGTTCAAATCTTTTCCAGACAACTGGTTTTTTAATTGGGAAGAATAAAAGCAAAGAAATTAGGAAAGGCAAAAAAACCCAGCCAGATAGCCAGTGTGGCGTTGAGATGTTTTTCTACCTGTGCATGTCTCTTCCCTGTGCTCTTTTCATAGCTCTGTCTGCTTTTACTGTAGGTGTAATTTCTAAACTTTGAACTTCCTTGAACTCTGAAGAAAACTTGCCGTCTACTGAAGCATTTTTATTGAACAAGTTCCCCAGTAAAAGCGGAGGCACTTGAGCTTCGTGAGTGGGCTCTTGTGATTATGCTTCCCTTGACATGGCCTAATGAATAGCCATTGAAGCTTAGAATAAGCTTTTCCTCCTGCGTCATCATGGTAATTGGACTGTGGTAGTAGTCATGCTACAAATCGTTCACTACAGTGCAAATGTGATTGCCAAAAGCTTTTGAATCAGAAATCATTTTGGTTGCTTGGAAATACTTGGTCTTATAATTCCTGGGTTTCAGTGGTTTTGGAATAGAAGCTTGTTCTTACTACACTAAAGCAAGGAAGATATTTAGTGAAATTCTACCCTGTCTTTAAAGCATTTGGAAGAAAAATATCTCATGGAGTTGTGTTATTTCAACATCCTTTACTGTGAAAGAAGAAAAGAAATTATTTTTTTTTCTTTAAAAGAGATAGAGCCAAGTGAAACTTCAAACTGTCAAATATTAGTATTTATAATGAAGTTACAAAGCCAACCCTATCAAGACAACTTTAACTACAAGAAAATAGAAAATCCTCCCTACATATGTGGATATACTTCCGATTACAGTTAGTGTGAGTCTTAAGACAGAATAGGCATAGCTACCTTTAAAAAAGAAGAATTAGGACTAGAAATGTTTTTCTACCAAAGGTTTAAGAATAAATTAAGATCTGTTGTTAAGGGATTATCCAGCAGATCAAGAACTGGGTATCAGTCTGTTAGACAAATACCTTGACATTTTTCTGGCTTCTCTCTTCTCTCCCTATCTTTCATTTTCTCTCCTCTCCTCTTCCTTTGTTTGACCATACCAGATTTCAGGAAAAAAAAATAAAAAAACAAAAAAGTTTTAAATGTAATATTTAGTGATTTTTTTTTTCTTTTTGTTCATAGTCATTCTCCAATTATAAATGTTTTATCAAAGTTATACTAGACATATTTTAAATGTGATTAGACCATAATCTTGTCATGTCTTTATTTCTTAAAGGAAGATTTAAGCAATTTGAAATAACAGAAATACAGCCTAGTATGCCCATGGCACTATGCTGTACTGTGAAGTCTAATGCAAAAGATCATACTGACACTTAAACAAAAATATTAGAATATGGGGGAAAAGTTACTTAGAAATGACAAAGTGGGGCAGATATCCTAAAAGCAATGAAGCCATGTTGTTGGGACATACGTAGAATTGGTTCAAATCTAAGATATAAATAGGAGTTCTTCAAAAGTTTGACATATGTCATCCTGAGAAGTTATGGGTACATTCTGGTAGTGAGGTAGTAAACAGGCAGTAGGTAGTAAGCAGGAGATTTGTGGTCTTAGACTGAGATAGTTTCAAACTGATGAGAATTTATCTGTCTTTATAAGTAAACATGTTCAGTTTATCCATGTAGTATTCATAACTGGTTTGCAGTATGCACAGATATTTCAAGAACATTTTAACTATCAAGCAGTAAATGACCTACACAGGATTGGATTTCTCATTGTAGGCTCTAAGCATCTTGCCCTGGTTTCCTGGATAAACCACGAGGTCATATTTTGACCATAAAATTATTTTTCCAGTCTCATATGGGTGTTACAGTTCTTGTTCAATTATGACTTAGATGCATCCTCGCTGAAATAAGCAGCTGGAGCATTCTGCTATTTTACTTTCCATCAACCAGACCTTATTTTGTACCTTATCTCTTGTACCTTATCAGTGCTGGCAGGAGAAAAGAAGCATGAACCTTTCTCATCCGTTTTAGTATGAGGCCCAGAATATAGTTTAAGATAAGGTACTATGACCTTTTAGTTTATGCTACTGGTCTTTACAGTGAAGTGTGTTCAGGCACTGCAGCCTACTACCAGAGGTCTGTAGGAAAACTTAAAATGCTACAGCTATTTGTGAAGTTAATGTATGCCCAAACCCTACAGCAGAGGACACATCTCTGCATTCATGCAGATTGTATGTAGTCTAAATCAGTGTCTTCTTTTTCTTTCTTCTTCTTTGCCCTGTTTGATTACAGGAGAGCAGCTTGTGTTCAGCTCTTGTGGGCTGGCCTGATGGAAGAAAGAATGGATGTGAAATCTTGTAACTGCTAAAGTCTGTAGATGTGGTGGAAACCATTCATACTTTCTCCTAACATCCTTCCAAAGCCATAGAGCAAACAAGGGCACACAGAACAGGTTCTCTGTGTCAGCTGTAGAATCCAACTTTAATAGCTGTAAAGCTTTCCATGCATAAATGGTGCCAAAGAGAATAAAATATGTTACTGTAAATAATCCAGAAATGTCATTCTGTAACCTAAGAAAGTGACTTCTCAGTTGTTTTCTGGCTTTCTGTAGCACCACAGAAATTGCTGTACTAAATAAAATGCTGCTTTGTGTTCTCTAACTCCAGGTTTTCTGCCTCATGGCACAAACCTCACAGGGTGCATTGTTATGCAAAATATTACTATAATGAAACATCCCTTATTACATAGTCAGCACTATGTAAGCATATGATCTTTGAAAAATCACCGTGTTATGTTGTCTATGACTCCTCAGGCTGAAAGGTTTTCTAGGGTATATTTATTCCCCAGCCTGAGAAAAGCTGCAAAATCAGATTTTTTAGAGGGATTCCTGAGATATTTTAGAAGCATTTTATTGCAAAAACTGATGTTACCTACCTTCAAAAATGGGTCTCCTTTCAAGCGGCTCAGGTTGGAACACACAATCACAGACCATTTTTGGTGGTGTTGTCTCAGTCAAACCATGGCTGTATTTCTCAAAGCCTGTTACCAAAGAGGTCAAAAACACTGTTCTCAGGTGGTAGAGGCAGTGTGTGAGCAAAAGCTTCTCTCTGCCTCTGTGCAATAATGAAACAAGGACTTCTGGCTATTAGAGTTTTCATGCATGTGGAATGTAGAGTCACCTGTTACTTCACATACTGCCACAAAAGACATGACTATTCATAGACTTCTCAGTAAAAATCCATATTCAAAGTTGTCTGTTTCTTTCGAAAAGCTGTATTGCCTCTGACTTGTCAAATGTTGTCAAAGTTCCTATGCCTCTGAGCTAACAGTCAATGTCCTTAGAGAAAGCCTGCTGTCCTGTTGGTCAGGGATGCAAGAGGAGGATTTTGATCATACTCCCTTATTCAGAGTAGTAAGTGGTGGGTGAAAAAGGAGCAGGAGAGAAAGGAGGGATAGGACTTTAGCCATGGGTTTAGGCTGACTCTCATGCTATTGGAAAGTCTGCTGTAAAGTATTTGGAAAATGGCATGCAGATGGGTTTTGAGCAAAAATCAGAATGTGTCCTACCCTCAGGCCTCCATATGTGTTCACTCAGAAAATGATTCTTGCCCAACAGCATTTACTCTTTTCTCCCTGAAGGGTATATTTCCCCTGCAGTGGCTCTGTGATAAATCTTTACTTGTACTTGTGCTTGCCAGTAGACTTTCCAGCTTTTTATCATTCTTGTACCAAGCAATCTCCTTCACAATTTGATCATCTATGTCTTGACTCTTCATTTCTTCTCTTTGCTTTCTTTGCCCCACACCTTAACAGTCCCTGCAGAGAGCAAGGGACTTTCTGAAGCTGCTTGGTTCACAAAGCTACTGCCATAACAGTTCTGCTTCCTTGTGCAAGGGAAAAAGATATCTATTTCTTCACTGATGTTGTTCCCATGACTGCAGGAGGAACCTCTGCAGAAGTGAGGAAGGAAGGTCAGTAGTCAAAGCTGGTCAGGCACTATCCAAAAGAACTTGGATATCTTCTCTGTTCATCAATGAAGGGCCAACAGAAACCAAGCAGTTTCTAAATCTGCCTCATTTCGTGCCAGCTCGCCTTTGTTACTGTTCATCATCCATGTGGCTAGCCAATAGGGTACCAAAAATCCTGGTAGCACTACTTGTCCAGCATGGTTTTTCTCAGACCTGAACAAGTCTAGGGTAGGAAATAACTCCCATTCTTTACCATACTTTTTAAAGAGACTAGCTTGTATTTAAATTCTGTAAAAACAGGATTTAAAAATCCCTTTTCTGATAAACTATAGTCTCATGTATGGATTTGCAGTTACTTTGAGATTTAAAATAATCCCCTTTTTTTATTGCCCCTTTCTCTGTTTCCCAAATACTGCTGTTTGCCCCACAGATTTCTCATTAAATCAAAGACAACATTTCTCTCTTCATTGTTTCCAGCTCCTCAGCTGCCTTCCACCTTTCAGATTCTCAGCAGGCAGTTGCACCATTAGGTGCACACACATGCTATATCCATGACATGCATTCAAAGTATTTTTAGAATTTTGTTATTAAGAAGTCAGATAAAGCAATTGCGCTCCTGTGTTTACTTAGTTATTGAAAATGGGGTCAATTCCATTTTCAGAGCACTAAGTATTTGAAGGCTTTGTTTGTAAAAAGTCTATTTTACACCAAAAAGGCAACAAGTTATTTTAGGTGATATTGAATATTTATATAAGTTTATTTCATTAGTATTGTTAGCATATCTTTGTGAATTGCGTGGGTTCATCACTTGGATATAAAGCTTGAGTTCAGTTTATTTTTAAAGTATGTTAGTACTCTAGAGATAGATCAAAGAAAATTCTTCTTGCAAGTTATCTGGCTTTGGTAACCTGCTATGCTGTAAAAACTTCTTGCAAAGAAGGTTACATCATGTGAAATCATTCAGATAAAAATTGGTACAAGATCTGAAAATATTCAGACATTAATCCACATGTCTACTGTACTTTGAAGAATCCTTAGATATTCAGGATACCTTGCCTCCAGGACACCCACTCCTGACAAAATATGGCCAGATGCCCTACTAAATGCATACATTTTAGTAGTAAATAAACATTTTTCTCCGTAGTTCTATTTCAGTTAGCAAGGGAACTAATTTCCAGCTGCTTGTTTACTTCTAGCAGCTGAATAAATACATTACTGGTACTATAGTACCTTCAGCAAGAAAATGATTACACAGTAACTCAAGACCCAGATATGCTCCTCCTGCTGTTGTTTATGTGAAAGCAGGTGCAATGTGGCCCAGCTACATCTCGAAAATTTTATAAGATCCTATAGATAAGGGATCTAAGACAAGAAAAACTCTCACATGGGAAGATGTTAATTGGGATATTTCCTTTTCAATTATAATGTATTATAGATGAATAATTTAATGGGACTTAACTGGAAACAGAAAATGAACTTCCATATATGGAGATTATAGAAAATAACAAAAACTTTTAAAGATGGAGTTCTGAGACAGAGTTCCTTTTTGGGATGCCAAGGGCATCATACTTCCTCAAATAGCCTTTCTGTCATTGCCTCTTGCCTGGGGGTTGGACTTTTGCCTATTGCTAGTTTTCCAAAGTGCATCATCTTAACTCCTTAATAGCTTTATAATCAGTCCTACCATTTGTATTAGCACAGTACTAGACTTTATTCTCTCAACAAAATAATAATGAATGTAATGTTTCATCTTTACAGGAATTCTGTGCATAAAGAACACTGTCCTTTTCTGCATGTAATAACAGAGCTGTGCAAGGTGTACATTACAGATTTTAGTGTCTTTTTTATAATACAGTTAATTCTTTAGAGGCATAACTGAGAGCTGCTCTGGGTTGAGAAATGTACAGTCAAGTCCTTCTTCTAACACTACAGCTTACAACACTGCATTCATCATTCTTCTGTACCTGAGCTAATATGATCTCACTGAAATCACAAGGCTCTGGTTATAGGATGTGCTTTGGCTTTCACTTGACCAAAATCCAGGAATTTCTTCCAAAGCCCTGTTCTGGGGTGGTCATGCTGGACTTGGCAAGGTAAAGGGAAGTTTGTTAACCGCTATCTACACATCTGGGTTACTGATTTTTTTTTTTTCTTGTTCTATTTTGCCTACAATGTGTGACAGCCACAAATGAAAACCCCCTGCTAAATGTTACCTACCTCTGGTGAGTTGCATTTTCTTCTCACATGAGTGGGACAGTACTCCTGATGAAAGTGCTGTGTTCATACTGGGGACTGTCAAGCATTGCAACACTCTGGGAAGATCAAACTGTGCGGGAGCCTCAAGTTTCCCCTCTGGAAGAAGGGAGTGAGGAGGCCGCTAACCCGGGAGGATGGCAATTAGTAGCAAAGAAAACCAACAAAAAAAGGAGGAAGAGGACAGTTAAAAGCAAGGGGCTTCC
>JBAFWW010005745.1:26235-42345 GCA_036873685.1 Agapornis canus | reverse complement strand
AATAGTTAGGGTTGGAAAGGACCTTAAGATCATCTAGTTCCAACACCCTTGCCATAAGCAGGGACACACCCACTAAACAATGCCATCCAAGGCTTCATCCAACCTGGCCCTGAACACTGCCAGGGATGGAGCACAAGGTCTTTGTTAGTCAAGGGGCCTTGGTCTGTCTATGCAGCTAATGTTCTAAAAAGTTTCCTTTATAAAAATCTTATTTTGGAGCACAGTATGATTTTCGTGGAAATATGCTTTTAGTTTTCTTAGAAAAAAAAAAAATCACATAAAGGCAACAGCAGTTGTAGACTCTTGCCAGCGTTCAGCAGGCATTCAGCACTATTTAGAAGTTGACATGGAGTCAAGATCAAGACATGGAAATAATTGTATTATAGGTACCTTCAGTGGCATTGGAGTACTTAAATTCAAATATATGATATTTCCAAGGTTCTCTGGCAGCTCCAAGTCCATGGGCATCTAAGGTTTGACTGCAAAGTTTTTCTGGGAACGTAAAAGCAAGCCTCCATATGCCCAGAGCATTGCTAACTTGTGTGCGCTGAATGCCAAAGGGCACATCTCAGACTTATGTCCACAGGGGATCGGTGCACACTGGTGCCTGAACTCCCCCAGGGTTTGTGCTGGGAAGCATAGACACTGAGTAGTCCTCAGCCCTGTGCAGAAATGTCTCTTTATTTTCTTCTTAAGACCTCACTAAGAGACCTTATGTTATTTTGGCAAATGGTTCTGGCTTGAAGGGGGTGGGAGCATCTGCAGCAGGTGGGCACTAGTTGCTCCTAGGCCCTGTGTGCTTACCCCCTACATGGCACATGGTGTGCTGAATACTGTGTTAACAGATGAAATCATTGCAAAAACCTGCCTTGGCCAGTTGGTCTGTGCTTCTGTGGTAGCAGCACTGAGGATGAACTGTTTGCTCAGAGCCGAGAGTAAGATTCCCTAACTTGTGTCTTACTTTGTGTTGTGGAAAACAATACCACCCTGTGTGCTTACATTTGTATTGTATTACACTCAAACAAGTCCAGCCAGCTGGCTTGATAGTGGTGAACTGCCGTAGTGGGACTTCTAAGAATTGTTTTCCTCTCTATAAACACATTTGGCACTTTGGAAGAAACCCTTAAGTTTGAAGCACACATCAGCTTGGTTCCCTCTCAGATACCTTGCACAGTGAAAGAAAGAGCTCCCAGCCACATTTGGAAGCCCATTCATAGATGTGCACTGTCATAAGGGTCTTGACAGCTTTGTTGACATTACTGGATGCATCTTGTCTTAGAAGCGTAACAGTGGCCTAGAGAGTGAAGGGTCCAATAAATGGCAATACTCCAGTGCCACTGTCATCACCAAGTTTAGGCTTTTACCTAGCATGCTTTGCTTACATTTTGTAGACAGCCAAAGACAGCAGGCTTTGCTTTTGGATGTGAAAGTCAAACCTTCCACTCTGTGGTCTGCAGCCCTAGTGCTGGCAGGATGTAGTGGTGAGTGACAGCCAGGGGTGAAACACACCCTGCACTTGTGCAGGAAAATGAAACCAGTTCATGCTGGCAGAAGCAAGAGGAAGTAAATGGTATAAACAGTGCAAAATGAATGATACTGCAGATTTTTGTTTGATTGCAACTGCTAGTGATCATACAAGCACATTTTAAATTGCTGTGTTGATAACCTCCACTTTAAACAAAACCAGAAACAACACTGAAACAGTCCAGAAAAACCATGACATGAGCTGCACTTGCAAGCTGAATGTGTTGCTGTCAAGTCTTATGACACTCTCCTTTAAATTTAAGAAACAAAACTAATCATCTTTGCATTATTAGTTATAGACGACAACAACAATCTTGGCCCGTTAATGATGTCTTGAGGGTAAAATGCAGACAGTTGGCATTTTATCTATTTATAATAATCTTTAAAATGGAAGTGCCATCCCTTCACTCCCACTCTACTCTCCTACACACACTCAGCATTTTATGAGTCACGCTGTGAAAATAGAGAGAGGCTGATGCAAAAATGAGGTTTTGGAAAGTCAGAACTGCTTGAGGTGCTTTTCTTTGCCTTCCTTTTATTCTGGCTGTGAATGGGTCATATTTCCAAGCCACTGCCTGCAGCCCAAGGGCAAAGTTTTTATTAAATCTAAAATCTGAGGGCACTCTATGGTTAAGCTGAGGCCACAAGAGAAAAGTATTTTTTTGCATCAGATTTCTAAGAATGTTTCTACATTTCATAGGAACTTTATTTCTGTAAACGTTTAGTAGCCAATGATACCACACCATTGACCAGATGGTACTAAGGCTACAGCTTGGACATACAGTCAGATTCTAGATACTTTTCTCTTACAAGAGAGGTTTGTACTAGTGTTTTAACCCATCAATGTTACTGTTCAAAAAAATACACGTGGCATGAGATGTGTTTCATTGGTTAGCACAGGTGTGAATACTGCTGGTAACCTGGTTCTCCAGCTTCAGAAGGCAGCAATCCTGGGGGAGAGGCCCAGGCTGAAGCTCCTGAGTGTGCCTGAGGTCCTGCTGGGTGCTCAGCCCATTGCAGGATGGGGCTCTGCTATGGTGTCACTGCTGCCTCTACTCAGGAAACATCCATGTAGCTCCTCCTCACTTGCCAGTCCAGTGTGAGGAGTGGGCCTCTTACCGCTCTGAGATGTGGCTTTGTGGGTGGCTATCTGAAAGGGTGACTGTCCCTTGGAGAAAGTAAAGTGTGAGTTTGTCTTTCTCTTTGTAGTGGTTGGCCCTGTTTATATGCCAGGTGACCACCAAAGCTCCTCTGTCACTCCCCTCCTCAGTTGCACAAGGGAGGAAAAATACAACAAAAGGCCTGTGGGTCGAGATAAGGCCAGGAAGAGCTCACTCAGAAGTTACTGCCGTGGGCAAAACAGACTTGACTTGGAGAAATTAATTTATTACCAATCAGATCAGAGTAGGATAATGAGAAATAAAACCAAATCTTAAAACACCTTCCCCCCACCCTCCCCTTTTTTCTTCGCTTACCTTCTGAATTTTCTATATCCTCCCTGCCAGCAGCACAGTGGGATGGGAAATGGGGGTTTCAGTCAGTTCACCACACACTTTCTCTGACGCTCCTTCCTCCTCAGGGGAGGACTCCTCACAATATTCTTCTGCTCTGGGGTGGGCCCCTTCCACGGGATGCAGTCCTTCAGGAACAGACTGCTCCAGTATGGGCTGCAGGTGAAGATCTGCTCCAGCATGGACCTCCATGGGCCAGAGGAGCACAGCCTGCCTCATCATGGGCTGCACCAGGGGCTGCAGAGGAATCTCTGCTCCAGTGCCTGGAGCACCAACTCCTCTCCTTCCTCACTGACCTTGGTGTCTGCAGTGCGGTTGCTCTCACATATTCTCACTCCTCTCTTTGGCTGCAGGGCTTTTTCCTCCTCTTTGAACATGTTATCCCAGACGCACTACCACTGTTGCTGATAGGCTCAGGCTTGGCCAGTAGTGAGTCCACCTTGTAGCCAGCTGGCATGAGCTCCATCAGACACAGGGGAAGCTTCTAATCATCCCTGTGCCCACACACCCCCACCCCTCCCCTCCCCCTGCTACTAAAACCTTGCACACAAACCCAATACACTGTAACAACAGCACTGCATTTTACAGGTCTCTTGTTTTAGTTTGTCTCTCTAGGGTAAAGAGTTAAAACAGAATTACATCTCTCCTGATCTCTTCCATCCTCTAAAGCCCAAGTGGTGTAATCCTACTTGTTATACTTGCAAAATATCTCAATCTTACCACAACAAATGGCAGACAAAATAACCCCTTGAGAGGTCTTAGTCCATACGTTCTGGAAAAAGCTCTTGTAAAGGCATCTGATCACAGAGCCCATCCCTGTGGCTCTCCAGAGCCTTTCAGCTTTTTGGCAGAAACTCTGTCAAAAATTATTTCTTTGAATTTGCCCATGCATGTTATGCACCACTAACCTGCTTCTGACTGGAACGCCTGCTCTACTGATGTAATGGAGCAAATGATAGTATCACCTGAACTTATATTTAATAAGTAGTTTTCAAATAAACTTTTCATGTCAGCATTTGTTCCCCGCAAATATAGCAAAATGTTTTTTAAGACATCCATGTAAGACTGTTTAGTGTCATGGCTGGTGGTGAGGTGAGAAAGAGGTGGAGAAAAAGATGGTGCAGGGGTGTTTATGGATGTCAGTAAGAACAGCCCAACAGCAGATAGGTTAATAAAATAACCATTTTAATAACATAGAATAAAGAGAGGAACACAGTGAGGAATTCTTATGTCCCTTCAGGCACTGGGCACCCCATATCAGACAGGCCTCAGGTGGATTTTCCCATGGAAGATCCCTCCAAGGAGTGGTCCCTCCTTTTTGGTCCTTCAAGCTATTAAATATTTTCCTTATGAGAAAACAGCTCTATTCCTAAAGGATGTTTGTGTGAGATCATCTCACTGTACTTTTAGATAAGGACAGGGCCAGGTGGGTGGCGTAGTTGCTGGCACCAAGCAGGAGGTGCCCACAGGCTCCTCTGTTACAATGAGGTAGCTGAGTTTGCCCCATGGCCAAGGGATCTGTACAGCCAGTCTCCTGGTCAGGATCACTACACAGATGCTTTCAAATCTTTGGTTTATTCCTTCTAACAAGCTGCTAAGCTGCCCCTTGGCTCATCTTCAAAATGAAGTCATTTAACGTACCATTGCTGCTGGGAAGAAGAATCGGGGAAATACTTTCTGTTGTTGTTCTCAAGTGGAGTACTGGTCTTTCAGAAAACTTGGGTGTTTCACGAGTTGGAGTGGAAATACAAAACTGTCCCAAGGGGAACTCTGCCAAATGCAAATTTTCCGTTATGGAAAAACTACATCATCTCACATAGCGTTAGGATAGTAATAGGTACCTAATCCTGCTGGGTACCTGTCATGTCCTGTTTCTGTGCCTTCCTATTCTTACAACGACTCAGATTTTTTTGATTTTCAAAGCTGCCAGGCAATCTAATGTCAGCCCATGTTATACTGACCCACACACTTGTTTTTCACCCTGTTGTGTCTAAGCTGCTGATTCACTGTCTGTGAAGCAGACTGAGGCAACTGTGGTTAAAGCCAAGCAGGAAGTTTGTAGCAGCAGCAGCCATACAACCAAGTTTTAATTTACTTTGTAATATTCAGTTGCTTTGTGTCCTGCATTTGCTCTTTGCAGAAGTTTAATTTCCTACATGGTGGAGCAAATGAAGAAAGCAGCCTCATTAATACCCAATCTTGCCGTATGACAAGCTCCCAATGGGGAAAAAAAAAAAAAAGTAGGGAAGAACAACATTTAATTAAAGGTTATCTTCCATTGAACATACACAAGGAACCAAATTAAAGTTGCATGGAAAGTGTCATTTATAATTCTAGAGTCTTTAACCTCAGTCTAGAGCATATTGTATAAGGGCTGTGTGTACAACCATATATAGGCCTATTGATAAGCATTATCTCCATACTGATAAGCGTGTATCCACACGAGTCCTCTGTGAGAAAGATAGATAAGGAGGGTCTTGCCCTGGGTCTGTGTATGAGTTATTCCTGTAGCACACTCTGTCCTCCTGTTTTGGAAGGCCTCATGCTCAATTATATTGTCAGGATCTTGGCAGTGCAAATGCAGATGGCAGAAGGACCACAGGAACGTGAAGAAAGCAAACTGTTTGTCATCCAAGATTGAATGGAGCTCCATGGAAGGCAGCAGAGCACTGTCACCACTCCTCTCCAGACTTCCGAAGGCTTGCTACGAGGCAGAGGTAACAACGAAGCTCTTCCAAAAAAGGTCAGATATCTTTTGCAATAGCAAATATTAATCAAGCTAAATACATAACTCCTCACAACCTGAACATATAAGTCCAGTTTGCTCTCTCATATTGTCCTTACTGCTGAACTAAGTCATGGCAAAAGTCAGGGAAACTTCAGAAGAATGAATTTGGCAAGCTTAGAAAT
Source organism: Agapornis canus (assembly GCA_036873685.1). Lineage (NCBI taxonomy): Eukaryota > Metazoa > Chordata > Aves > Psittaciformes > Psittacidae > Agapornis > Agapornis canus. Next base: position 36,400 of record JBAFWW010005745.1, on the reverse strand, counting down.
CTGGTAAACTTGGAAATGTGTTCTATTCTTTTCTCTGTGGATAGACAATGGCTTTTATACATCCTGTATGTTTAAAACACATCGTGTTAGTGTCACTAATTACATCTTACTGAGCATCACCAATCAACAGCTGTTTCTTCTTAAATCCTTTTTTAGAGCTCTTCTTTCTCAACATTTCCTATTAGCACAATACTAGGTCTCAGGCAGTACAGGTCCAGCATAAATAATACATAAACTGGGTACAAGCTGTGTTTTCCCTCCAGTCCTCAAGACTGCCTGTGAGCAAGGTTAGATGACAAGATGGCAAACATGATGATGTTTTCCTACTGTCTGGCTGATATTGATCATAGGAATGAAACTAATGCGATTCCATTGTTTTTCTACTTCCATTTCATGTAACTTCCACAGTTCTGTGGGTGTCCTCCATCTTTCCATCTGCTTATTATAGCTTGGCAACCTTGCTGAAGCAAGAAAATTGCTTCTCCAACTTCTTTCTGCTTGTAGAAATCATTTGTTCATTGTGGCTTTGCAACTCACAAAGATGGCAAAATTATGTACAATTATAGATCAGAAAAGGCGTTTGTGCTCAGTTTGCACAACAGCAGGTGATTAAACCCAGTGCAAACTGGTGTACGTTAGGTCCAGTGTTTCTAACAGAGCTAGAAAGCGTAAGTTTTACTGGAAGTTTTCCAGCAGGAAGTATTTGATCTTGCAGCTTGTACTTTGATGTTTGTTGAATGTCTCAATCAGGACTGGGCTCAGCATCGTCAAAGCTGTTTGAATCTTTCAAGATCATGCCTTTTCTCCATTTCCAAACCTGATGGTTTCAAATCATCATATTCCACCCTAGCTGAAGTGATTTATATGTCTTAGCAGTACTGCAAACTGCAGTCTTCCAGATTGGAACTCTCCCTGCAAGGTATTAATGCTCCCCAGTGATTTCAAATCACTTTCACACACTGTAAAAAGGGCTATGTGATTAACACCCTTAAAAACTCCTTATGCTTTGCAAAGATTTACATTTAAATCCTAGGCATGTAGAAAACCAGACTGATACAAACCACGAATGTATTATTCTGTACATTTGAATGTGAAAGGTATTTCCCAAGCTCTTTGCTCTATCAGTCAGCTAAACATGTCAGAATCTGTAAAATTACTCTCTGCCTCTTAACTTCAGCAAGTTCTAGGAAAAAAAACCCAAGAAAACCGGTGGGATTTTTTTTTGTCATAAAATGCAAAATCTGCTTCCATACACTATATACTGTCTCTGTTTCTCATTACCCTTTCTTCTCTCCTTTTTCTTCTCCATGGGCTGCACAGAATCATTTGTTTCAACACAGGGCACTGTTTATGTAGACAAGGGGGTGACTCTGAGACCATAAAAAGCAGATCCAAAGCTGCATTCAAAGATTAGAGTAAATCTGCTGGATTCTCTCTCCTCCTTGTTCTATGATTTGGTAAAATGAGGGGACATACAGTAAAAGCATGTGAGATTGGATCACTGGGTCTTGGTGGGTCAGTTGGACACAGACTGATCTTCCAGATTTGTTGCCAAAGATATTTGCACAGGTGGAGTGTATAAATTCTCCTGTTTTTATTTTTAAATGCAGAACAGCCTATCCTTTGACTTTCCAGAGAGAAAAAGGCAGAGCTTATTCCCATCCCTTACCAGCTGCAAGCACAGTATTTGTCCCCTCTACCCTTGTGCACATAAACACCACATTCACACATGCTGGGTCTGTCTGTAAGATGGACTCCTCCAGACAGCTTCAAATCTTTATCTCTTCATCATATTCCTTTTGCCCTACTGCACTTTTGTTTCCCTGTACAGCTGGAGTCCCCACTGGTATATCTAACCTCAGAACTATGGTGAGCTCTAATTGCTGCTGCTGGGCCAGTGACTTCAGCCTCTGGACCTTCCTTTCTCTCAGCATACTAATACAACGTCCATGAGACTAGTCTTGTGAATTCAGATCAGCAGCTTTGCCACTAAGTTAGTAATGTCCACAGAGACGTACTCCTTCATATTAGCCACCCTGAATATAAATGCCAAAATCTGTGTGTTTTGACTTATCCCATCAAACTGGGGCTAAATTCTGTTGTCAGCACATCGCTGCCACATTACCACATTAAACATACATATATACATATACCCATTCAACAGTATAATGGAAGGGTAATATTGGTGCAAGGAGCAAATCCTTTTTTAGTTCTTTTGTATCACAGAGAATCACTGATGTGTTAGTACAGTAAATCAACTGTCAGCTCCCCCTGAGAACTAGGTTTGTCTAAGCATTTTGTTTTCTCTGCCAAGTTTGATGTTGGGGTTTTTTCGATTAATTATTTATTTATTGTATTTTCTTTCTTTGTTCTGTTGTACAGCTGCAAGCGCAACAATACCTGCATGCTTATTTCAACACAGGCAGTCTCCTGGGCCCACAAGCAGTGAATCAGTAAGATGAACAACAGGAGCAAGTAGTTTACATTGATATGTCTTTGAAAAGGACAGAGTCAGCCATGGGACCTGTGAAGCATCTACCATGATATCTCCAAGTTTAAGGGAAGTCCAGACTGTTATTGTTAAGTGAGAAGCTTTTAATCTGAGCCTGTGTTAGTATGCACACGTACAAAATGTTGAAAATCAAACAGAAATGAAACATTAGTTGGTCTTCAAAGCTTGTCACTTATTTTTTGTGCCTTGTGTTTTGCTAGTATAGAAACCTGACCAGAAGCCCCTAGAACTACTGCCTGGGGCTCCTTGCGCACCAGATTCCTCCCAACAAAGAACAAGTTACAAGAAGCCAAAAGTTAGGAAGCGCAATGTTCTCCTGGCAAAGAACCAGGTTTGGCTGCCCCAGACAGCCCACAGGATATCAGGACAGATTGGCTGCTACCTTGCCCTGTTCCAGAACAGCTAGCTCATGTCTGACTCTGCAGGAGATCAGTTTTGTTGCCTGGGTAGGATGAAAATTAGTGCACTGGAGAGCCTGGATACCTGTTTCCTGGTCCGTCCTGTCATTGTCCCAGCTCTTTTTGTGACAACCCAATGACTCATTTTTCCTGTATGTAAGATGAGAGTAGTAGCATTTAGTTACTTGGCAAGGTGAAATGATGATTAATTGCTCTTTGTTTCTGCAGTCTGATGCACAGAGTGAGATTAGTTGCAATGCATGCGCACATCCTGCCAGGCAGGCCATCTTCAGGCTGCTCTGGTCAGTGTGACCATGAACCCCAGCAGAAGCGGCTGCTTTCAACCCTTCCTGAACCAGGGAGGGAGGTGCCTGGGTTTCTCTTCCACAGTCCCACACAAAGGGGGTTGCTTGTCTTTTACCTGAAGGCTCAGTGCAGGTGTGGGTGTTTTGAAATCACTCTGTTAACCATTCTTCAGATTCTAGTCTGGCCCTGTGCGTGCTGATGAAGATCCAGTGGACATGAGCTGGCAGCTGTAGGTGGCAAGTTGCATTACAGGTTGCTCAGGAATATCATTCTCACTCTTCAGTGGGGGCAGTGCCTCCCATGAAGACAATTTCAATCTAATTGTAACAATATTCTTTGAATATGATGAAATATAATACAAAAAGCTTGTGATGACAATACAAATCAGTGCAGCAGTTAATGAGAAAACCCTATGGGACATTCATGAGTACACTGCCATTAACTCCTCTTCTTTCTAACTTCATTTCTTTTCCTCTTTCACTGCAAAGGATTTACAGGTCTGGATGTTAAATCTATCTGACTTTTGTAGCAGATTAGTGAACAACACTGCGATCTAAATCTAAACTCAGTAGCTGACAGAAGTACTCTTGTCATTAGAGATGAGAGAATTTAGGAAAAAAAGGCTCAGCTCTTCCAAGAAGCGTCAGCTACTCTCAGTGTTTCCAAAGACTGAAACCACCTTCACTCTCTCTGTTCCTTTGATCATGTGCCTGGGGCTATCCTACATGAATTCTCTATGGATTCACTAGAATTGCTAGAGCTCATGGCATCCCTACAGGTTATAATGCCAGATTCTCTTTTCTGTAGCGCAGAAGTCTGTACTACAGAAAAGAGGGAAGGAGCCTTAATGATCTACCCCAGAGCCCACAGCCTCACTTGGAGAAATCAAGGAATGATGGCAAATTAGAGAATAAAAAAGACCTCTTATTTCTTTCCTAGATCTTCCTTTCTGACTGGTAGCAGACTTTTTGCTGCTAGAAATGACATGCATGCTACAATTTTACTGTACAATTTTACCCTAATTTCATGATGTTTCCTGGTGTGAGAGTCTGTGATGCACATTTAATTTTCCTCTGGGAGTTGAAAAAGAGACTTCTTACAGCAAAAGAGATGTTTTAGCCTATGACACGAATAGCTTGGAGGTTGAATGCGGCAGTAATGGCTGTGCCAACTGGAGATGCTGTTGGCATCCATGTACCACCTTTGTGTTCCTTATCACCTTTACCCATCCTGTCCACATCTCCCCAGATATTTATTGTGGCAGAAGTGTACTGAATTGTTACTTAGTGGAGTCTGCTCCTGAAAATCACCAGTCTTGATGTTCAAAGCAGCAGACAGGCCCAGACTAACAAACTCCCTCACATTAATGGTGTCTTGTTATGGTGAAAAAAGTACATCGGGTGTTGCCTTCTCCTTGAGCTTTCAGATTGCCCTGAGAGATTTGTTTTTCAATTTTTATCTAAAATTATCTGGGGCAGACTCCATTAATTTTATATTGTGCCAGCAGCAGAGGTTTGGGAGATTTTGAAGTGCAACACTCACTGCCTAGATGGTGCCTCCATGCAAGCAGCCCAGAGAGACTTGCATACCCAGGAAGCAGGAGGTAAAGCTGAGCATAAATTATGGTGAAAATAAGTACAGAGAAGACAGTGCTGGGAATATATTCTGGGAACTTTTTGAGCTGAGAGCTGGTGGCTGGCCATGTTGTACCCTCTTCTGAGAAGCTGTCTCCAGCTTGCTGGTTTCTGCCTTGTTCAAAGAAGCAAGGTTTTGTGCAGTGTTTGTAAACATGTGGAGCACCCCGTCTCTCTTATCGCAACTCTTCCTAACAGCAAATGACTACAGAACCATGAATTTTGGTTAAGTGTTAGAGTTAAAACACAAAAAGAAGAGGAACAGTAATTTAAATACACAAGCTCTGTCTACTTCTCTTCTGGCATCCTTCAAGACTGATTTTCTTTTCCTCCTTACCCTTCAGCCTGAAGCAACCCATTGTCTATAATGCAAGATTCACTCGGGAATGTGATTTCTTTTGGAAGCCATTATTCTTTGGTATTTCTGATTTGCTTTTTTTTCTCTTGGAACTTTCCATTTGTGGGAAATATTAATAACTTCTGAGTTTGATATGATTTGGGAAAAAACTGAAAATGGGAAAAAATAAAAAAGCTAATTGTCCATGAACTGGGCACACAGCCTTTTCAGACAGCTTTATCTGACTAGAACACACCTTGATTAATGTACGCATCTTTGTATAATTTCATAATAGCATTCTGAGACTCTTCTGTAAATACATACTGCTTTTGACAGCCATGTCATGATCCTTATTCTGTTACTGAATGAGAGATTTTAAACTAAAGAGAGAGGATGGTTTGCTCAACATCACACCATAAACATGTGGAACTTCTGGGAAGAGAAAGCAGATCTCCTGGAAGGAAAATTATTCACAAAAAATAGCCAGTGGTCCCCATCTCTGTATCTCAGCATGAACTGTCAGTTTAATTGGTTATGTAGATGATTTTGATTCACTAATACAAGGTCTATTGGAACTGAATCTGTTTCCGAATGACCTCTCTCAAAGCCTGCAGTTTCACTTATTTGGGGGTTTTATTACTGTATTTACAGCACCCCATTTATCTTGTTTTGTTGGCATGTGGAAGAACAGAATGTACTGTTCTGCAGAACTTAGTCTATACAAAGAATGACAGGCTATCAGCAGATAAAACTGGAAAAATATGAAATAGCTAAGCTACCTTTGGCATCTAGTAACTCTAGTTAGATTAGCTAGAGAGAGAAAGGTCAAAGTACTGGTGAATTCCTTCTCTCAGCTGGAGGGAAGTGAGCAGAAATCTCAGAAGCAGAAGTACATTCTTTGATAGGGAATTTTGACTGATAATATAATACACTGAGCCAAGAAAGATGTGAAAGAAAATCTCTATTGTTTTAAGTTAAATGTAACTGGTGTGGCTGTAAAACAGTAGGGTTTGCCTCCATTTAATAGTAATGTGAAAGGTCAGGAAGTAAAACAATTAGTTGAAAAAATAAATAAAAAATAGCTGGAATAGATCTGTGACTGACATCACTGAGGCTAAGAAAAGACTTTTTGAGTTTAATTTTTCTTTTTCCATTATTTTCATGTAGCTGCAAATTATAGCTCCCCCTTTTTCTTGTTCAAAGCAATTTCTCAAAACCTTGCAGATAATGTTGTGGTGAACAGCAGAACTTAAAACCAGAACCAGAATAGCCCTATATGCTTTTTAAATGGGAAACAATGGATTTCATGCCCCTGAAAGCAAATGACTGGGACCTGAGTCCTTCAGAGACCACGTGACATTTAGAGTGCAAATCTTTTTTTTCCTATCAATTCATTATGGACTCCTTAACTCTCCTCTCTTTTTGTTTCCTTTCCTCTTTTCTCCTTCTGCCATTCAGGGGTCTGTGTAGAAAAAAGCCAGAAGCAGCACTGTCCTATGATCTCTAAGCTGCCTGGAGCAGATCAAGTCCTGTGGTCACAAGGAGACAGGCTCCCTGCTGGCTCCAGGGTCTTCACAGGGCTGAGACATACTGCAGGCTCTTCTTTGGCATCCACCCATTTTTTGTCAGGCACTGGACTCATGACTACTATCGCTGCTGGCTTAAGTCACAATTTGATCCATATGCTGGAACACAGAATATGGTGGATGTCAATAGCAGGGTAGTGATTCACTACGTGGCATTATCTATCTGTACCAGTCCATATCTAGCATGAGTCTGGGGAAAGAATTTCACACAGACCTATGAGATGTTCTATGACAGATTTGAAGCCTGGAATATGCCTTTTTGTAAAATATACTCACCCCTCGCTATACTTAGGCATGTTCTCAGAATGATCAGTCTGGATTAGCTCTTAAAATAAAATGAAGCTCACAGCAGCAGCAGACGTAACAGGGTTTGTCACCAGCAGGACCCAGACTCTGTGCATGCTGTGGGGAACAGCTGGTGCAAAGAAATGAATAGCCAGCCATTGTCCTTGCACCTGGCTGGTACCAGCTCCCGCAGCCAGAGATGATAAACAAGGCGACCACGGAGATGACTGGTGTATTTGCTGGAAAGGCATAAATTAAACAGTAATTGTGGCAGAAGTGTATGATGTATAAGAATTATGTATAAAGGAGATGTGATGTAAGTGATCTTGTACTCCCCCCCATCAACGAAAGCTTTTTAGCTCTCTTGTCTTAGGAACAGAAAGACATTGGGGGAGTCCTTTCATGAAATGGAAAAATGGTGGACAGATCAGGGAATGCAAATGAGCCTCCTGGGACACTGGACAAGACTTTAATCCTCATTATTCTTTGTGGATACAGTGATGATTTTGACTGCTAGCTGAATGCAACTGAGACATGACTTGTACATGAGGCCTATCTGTTTAAGAGTGAGGATGGTAGGAGAAAAGCAACTGCTAAACTCAGCCTGCCCTGCTGCTCACAATGGAGGGCTTATGCAGTCATTACAAACACCGGCAATGTCTTCCAACATGGAATATGGAATAACTGACAGTTACCACCATGCAGGGATTTACCTTGTGACTGGGAAGTGACAGGTAAGCCTGCTGCACTAGCTGTGCTCAGGAGGCTGGACAAACCCTGTTCCTGTGGCTGCAGTCACCCTGGTCCCAGTACCATGAAATAAGGTCTGGGGCAATGGGAATTTGTTTCAGCACAAGGTGAACATGCTAATGCTTTGCTGGTGTCAGGGCCTTCACCTTTGATCATCAGTGCCCAAACTCACTTGAGCACAAGGGACTGCACACAACACCACCTTCCTTAACCTCACGTACAGCTCTGCAGTGCTTTGCAATTTCCCTACCACAGATGTCTAAACCAATCTTCCTGTTCAAATGAGTAATAGCAATTAGTAATAGCAGAACCCATCTCCTGAGACCTCATTATAAAGCCCCAAACCCAGACGTTTACACATGGTTAGCAATAGTGGGAGACCAGTCACCTGGAGCGATAGTCGCTCCCCTCAATGCAGGAGACAGATCCTAGGGATGGCAAATGCTCCCCCACTGGATGTTTGGAAACTCAATCCAGTTTTTCAAATGTAAACATCACAAAAGCAATATGAAGATTTATTCATCCCTTCTCTTTCAAAAACTGTTGCTATACCACCTTCCTACAGATGCCAAGAAAACTTGCCCATCGTTGCTTGGGGCCTTTGCAAAGAATAGCATCCATTATTCAAAGAGTGAGTAACAGCTCACAGATTATATCTTGTGTTTCCTTTTTCTGCTGACAAATACTTGGAATAAATGCTAATGACTCACTTCTTCTTCATGGAGAACTGGAAAAACATCCAGGTTGTGGATAATTTTGTGTTTTGCAACTTCGCACAAAATGGGTATTTTTCACAGATGCAGGATATTCCCTTGGAAAATCTGTGCACTGCCTGTCATCTCAGCAATAACCATGTGAAATAGATACAGTTTCCTTTAACTTCATCACCTACCCACTTCTGATAGCAGCAGTGAAGGTAACAAATGCCACCAATTTTCACTCAGTACTTCCAAAAGCTCTGAATGTTCTCCTCTGGAACTAAAGCTCACACAGCTTGAAAAATACTTGGGGGCTTCACAAGGGTCTGCTTTCAGCCAGCTGCCATGAATGATTCCTGAGCTGAGAAGCTCACATTTTCTGATTAAACCACTTTTCCCTGGCAAACTTCACTGACCAGCTGGGACGAGAACAGCCTGCTTGCCATTACTCTACATTAAAGACAGAGAAAGATGCTTTGGGAAACCCAGAGATTATTGTTTTAAAAAATTGGAAGATTCATATAACACTACTTAGGAAAAATTGGAAGTGACTTGTAGGACCAAAACTACTTAGAGAGCGGGCTGAAGGACCAATGTCTCTTCATCTCTCATGTTCTGAGTCTCAGCCAAAGCCACTGAGGAGAAGGGAGCTGCAGTGCAGATGTTCCTGGGCACTCAGCTAGGGGCTTTAATAACAGGGAATGGGAAGAGAAAGACAACTTTCTATTATTAATGTTTTCAAGCTCATTTTTTAAACCCAGAATATATTGCTTATGGGAATTTTTCTTTCCTGTAGAAAACAGTACATTTTCTCAAAGTCTCTTGATCCTTTCTATACGCACCTCTTTTGAAGCAGACAAATGTGATGGTGTTCACACTACTACAACCGGGTTTCAAGGTGGCTTTTATGTTCTAAATCAAAATTCAGTGAGATTTAACAGTCTGTGAATGTCGCAAATCAAGCAAGCTAAGGTCAGCTTTCTGGGACTGCGGTTAGCCCTTTGACTAGGGAAAGAAATAAAATATTAAAAAATACAAATAAATGAGAATGAGGAAAATCCACATGGCTGTGAAGGGTGGCTTGCTTTCCTAACATATTCCTTGTTTAATTATTAAAGGTGATCATATATATTCTGATAAAGGAACTCCTGAGAAAGTATGATAAATGGAAAAGATCCAAGTGTGAACAGTAATCTGGTTAAGTTCTTCAAAATTTGTGTGACTAATGTAACTGCTTGACCTGCCTTTTAAAATAGCTCATTTCAGAGTGAAATGGTCACAACAACCCTGTGAACTATATATAGAAAGAGATGTTTATTTCTGACTTATGAGAAACAAGGCTTCTGCAAAGGACTGGACTGAGGAGAGAAAATCTGCAGTACTGGTTGGTGTGGACTAACTGAATTCATCAGAAAGATGCATCTCCAGGACAAGTCCTGGCTGATGATGTGCAGTGAGGACCTGCATACCCAAGCAAAGATACTTAAGCCCCATGGGATGGAGAATGGGAAGGCCTTTGTGGAGATGCTGGTAGGGACCTCTCACCCTCATGGGAAGGGATCCTTGTAGAATTATAGAATAGATAGGGTTGGAAAGGACCTTAGGATCATCTAGTTCCAATCCCCCTGCCATGGGCAGGGACACCTCACACTAAACCAT
>JBAFWW010005745.1:0-22306 GCA_036873685.1 Agapornis canus | reverse complement strand
AGGGTGCGCTGCCGGGGGCCGGAGCGCATCCCCGGCAGCGCCTCGGCTAACTCGATGCTCGGGGCAAAATCCCGACTGTATTTCAGCGCGATTAAAAATGGAGGCCCATTCCTGGGTCCGGTTTTGCCGTTTTACAGCGGTTGGGTTCGGCAGAGTGATGCGTTCACTTTTTACCAACCATTTTATGCTTTGATCGGCGGGCTGGTTTTGGGTTTGGAGTAATTCTGGTAAGGTGTTTTCTCGCAGAAACTTGCATTGCTGTCCATGTTTGAAGGCATTCTTGCAAAACGGTATTTCAGGCTAAAAGTAAAGGTAGGAGAGAATTTTATTGCAGTTGTTTTTCTAAGCCAGCTCCTCCCCTGATACCCCCGTCGCCTTCCCCAAATCTTGGGTCAGCTGCTAGATTTACAAACCGAGGTGCAGAGTCCCTGCTCTTGACTTTCTCCCCCTCTCAGGTTGGTCTTCAGCATTTTACACACGGAGCTTTGGAAAAAGTGGGAGGGTGGCTACAGTTGGTTTTATACTTTGTGGCAGTTGTTTTGTGTGGCTGCTGTCAGTGGAAGGTAGTCCCAAGAATCTCGCTTTGGGTTTCAAAATGTCTTGATTCCCGTGTATTGTTTAATGGAAAGTTTTCCTTAGAAATCTTAGCAATTAATTACTAATCACTTTAGCTCACGAAGGCTTTGCCAGGCTGCTTTTGTATGAGCATTACTCCAGAGGATCGTGGAGAATGCTTAGAATTTCCTTTTTGGTTGATTGTTGGTTTTTTTTTTTTTAATTTTTTCACTACTTGCTCCAAGTGAGTGAACAAGGGGAAAAAAGAACAACTAGCCAGAGTTAGGGAATTTCTAGAGCATTTTTGTTACGACTTTAGTCTGGTGATGTGATACGTGCGACATCCACTTGCAGGTGGTGTCTCATACAGGCCCTTGGCTTTTGTTTAGTTTTTGAGGTGGGGAGAAACAGTGTTTCCAAATTGTTTTGCTCACACACCAGTGAAAGCAGAGGTGTGTTTATGGTGCGACTGTTCCCCTGGGGACAGCGGAGTGGTTGGTGTTCCTTGCGCAGATGCCACTGGAGGTGGTGCCAGTGAACACTGGTAGCGGTCCAGCTTGCTAGCCGAACAGGCTGTCGGTCTTCAGCTGTCAAGCTGTGTGTCCCAGATGCCTTATGCATCCTTCCTCTCTGCTGACCAGCTTCCTCAGGAGCTGAGGCTGCCTTTTGAAGAACTAACATGGGATGCTCCTTTATTTTGTCTTCCTGCTTCCATGTGACTTCAGTGGTCAGAAATATCCTCGGCTCTTGTCAGATTTTCCCCCCCTCCCCTTCTCTGCTCCTCTCACAACAGAAGCACAACACTGGCTTCAAGCATTTGCTGGAAGTGCCTGGTCAGCACACCTCATCTTTGCTGTGACTTATAGTCGTATCTTTCATTTAGATAATCATAAAGGCTGGATGTGGTTGCTAGCTTTATTTTACATTGACTACTGCCCATCAGATTATCCTGAGCTGGATGTTTAGTAAATTGTCTTCTCACTGATAAGTGCAAAGCATTCAGGAGACAAAAAGAGAAACTGCTGCTGTCGTGCTGCAGAGCTGGGGGTCCGGCTCTTGTGTGCAAGGAAAAGATTAGATAATGATAATGGATTCCCCCAAGTCTTCAAAACTGATGAATCTGAAATGGAGCTATGTAGTAAAGCCAGGGCTTCAAGCGCAAGTGTCCCATTACTAGACTTGAGAGGTTTGTAAGAGTTTGTACACTTATGCTTGGTTATTTGATCACCAAGCAGTTTATAGAGGAGGAGCCTGCTGCAGTGAGTTGTGAGGTTAATAGAGTTATGCTGTACACAGTCAGTCCTATTTGTGGGAACCTCTCTGGGTTGTGGATTAAGTGTGCTGGGCACAGGGAACTTCTTCAGTGCTGCTTTTGAACCATTAAGCTCCATGCTGTGACTTGGGCTGCCCAGGATTGCTGGTCTTGTGGGTCCCTCATCTCTGGGGTCACTCTTCTCGCCTGCATCGTCACCATATGTTGTTCTAGAGTAATTTGCATGTATCTGATGTTACCACTCTCCTACTCTATCCTGGAAAAGTAGATGATCATAATAACATAGCCTGTTTTCTTTCATGAATGTGACAAGTACGCAGAGATGAAAGCGGCAGATTTAATAATTGCAAAATTAAGACTGTCTGTTCAAACCTTGGCTTTGCATCATGATTTCGGTAAGACAGGCTAATTACGCAGTCCCATCAGGACCCTGCTCCACTCAGGGAAGGGATGGTGGTTCAGATAATTTTTTGAAGTCTTCACAGTTCATTATGTGGTCTGGGTATTGTTTCTGCCCTCATCCATTTGCCGTAATGAAACAGAATTTTTCATTTCCTCTGGGCTTCTCCATGCAGCTCTGACTGCTGGTGCCATGTAATACGGAACTGCTGTTACAGCAGAGGTTTACAGTGGAAAGATGTTCCCTTTTACATTTAGGCAAATGTAGTTTCAGTCCCCGCACAATTTTCCCTCCAAGTGTCAGTCAAGTTTGGGCATGATGATTGAGAAATGTGAGCTGATTTCTCCCCTGCCCCAAGAGGGCCTCTGCTGATGCTGGCTTTTTGGAGATGTTTTAATTTTTGCATGTTCCGAGCTCAAACTGCGACTGAACGTCCCTAGACTCCCACATGGGAATCGGGAAGCTGGAGAGTATAACCACTGACCAGATACGGCAGCTTACCTCCGTCTTCCACTGGAGCTATTGTGATGATGCTCACAAGGAGGATTCATGTTCTGTAGCTGTGACTTTGTTTCCTAGCTTAACTGTAAGACCAAGCAGGGTTTCTGTATATGATAGATTAATCTTTCTTGACCAAAGAATGAGGGACAAGTCATGGAGGGGGAGGTATGTGGACTAGTTTAACAGTATCGCAGTGCAGAGGGAAACCAAAATGCAGTGTCACAGAAAGCCTCATTTCTTAGAACCCCTGCCTTCAGAATGGCTGAATGATGCTCCTAATAAATTTTTAGTCTTCTAGCTAATTTTCTGGTTTACTTCTCATAACCAAACTGGAAAATCTGATCTGTCATCATCTAAAATTATACCAGCAGCTCCATGGGATTGAGCACTTGCCCTTGACTCCAGTGTTGTGGATTACCAGCGTTCCCAGTGGCAATAGTAGGTTATCTTCATCTGCAGGCATAAGTGAGTGTAAGAAGGCAAGACATTTTGTGGTACTTTACTGTGAGCAGCGGAGGAGAAAAATCCACAAGGCTTACTTCAGATCTGAGGGGCTCTGAGTGGCAAATTCCTTTTCTGCTTCTGCCTTGCTGAGGTTGGGCACTTTTAAGCAGTTGGCTACAACTGTTTTATTTATTTATCGTATAAATTCCTTGCTCTGATTTCCACGTATAGTTGTTTCTGACCCTAAAATTCTTTCTTCCATCCATTTTCTTTGCCTTATTTCCATTTTTGGCCTCATTGTGTCCAGGAGACCCCAGTCTTCTTTCTCTTCTTGATGGTTGCCGTCTTAGCATCTTGCTTCATCCCTTGTCCTAGTATCTCCAGCTTTGGTGCTGTAAGATGAGCAAAAAGGAGGAGCTGGCTCCCCTTATCTGTGCTTTTCCCCTTAATCGTGGGGTTCCTTAGAGCCAGCTATGTTAAACTAAAAAAATATGGTGTAGCTATCTCTAAATCACTGTCCTACAGTGCACTGCCCCTGTTTTAAAACTATGCTTTTTTCCCTCCAGCAGAAATGAGCCCTTAAACTGCAGGCATGGCAGAACTGGCGAGTTGGTAGGTTGTCAGGTGGAGTGGCCAGAGGTCAGATTTGTACGGGATCCCTGGGCATGAAGGTCTCTGTAGGAGAAAAGGCTGTGCGGGAGCCAGTAGAGGTGGTTGCTGCAGGTCTCACTGGGGGGCAGTTTCCCAGGAATGGAACTCCTGGTGCGGCAGCTGAGGGGTTGTGCGAGCAGTGCCCACTGTGCCCCACTGTGCTGGCTGGGCTCTCAACTTATCTGTAGTTAGCTAGGTGTAAAATGGCCAGCAGTGCTTTTGCACACTCCTCACCTGAGCTTCACAGATTTGTAAAAGCGGATTACTTTCAAATGAAAATGCTAGTGTGGGACAAGTGCATAAAGAAGAAAATCAGTCAGTCAACAGTGACCAGTGTGTTGAAAACTGTGACTGGCCAACAATTAAGATTTACTAAAAAGAAAAAGATGCTATTGTGGAGGTGTGATTGTTAAAGAAGGTCAAAAAGTTCTCGCTGCAATATTAAAAAATGTATTTTTGAAGCACAGATTATTGCAGTATTTAGGCATGGATTAATATTTGCTGTCAAATGTTCCCTGCTGTATATAACAACCAGTTCCAGTTTGGCACTTTAGTGATGTTCAGTATTGGCACCTTCTTATTGCGTAGCTTGAGGGAGTCCTATTGATATCAGTGAGACCACCTGGAAAATTAAGTTTCTGTTCTGCTGGAGTGAGTACAAAATTTAATACCTATTAATTTTCTGAAGGGAAACCATTTTGCTTCATCATTCCTTTGAGTTCTTCTAACTGCAGAAATCAGTTGAATGCAGATTTCACTGTCTCTATCAATACAAATTGGTTTGAAAGGACTTTCACGTTAGTTTTAGGATTTTTAAAACTATGCAATGACATGCTTTTGTAGCAAATGTAATTTGTGTATTGCGAGTCTTTACAAATTGAATCATGGCTGTGGTATTGGTGGATACAGTAAATTCTGTCCTTTCATGCAAGCAAGTATGCACCATTTTTTTTTTTTTGACAGTTATTTGCTATCTATATGGTTATCGGTGCCCTGACAGGATTCTGTGTTCATGTGATTAGTCATTTGCTCAAGTGTAGTGCTTGCATGAATAAGGGTTAGGCTTGATGTTTCTTAGGTCTTACAAGAAGAAACAGAGTTTTTGAATTGATTGCTTTACTTTGCCTGTGCTCATCCCATATCTTCCTCCCAGTGATCTAACAAGTAGTGACAAAACAATTTCTAGTCCTTGGAAATATTTGTAAGTTTTTGTCAGTCTCGCTTACAGCCTTGCATATTAAGACATCCTTTGATATTAAAGTACTGTGATGACTGGCGGACGTCCATTTTTCTCTGCTTTTCTTCATGCAGTGTATTTGAGGGGGAAAAAAATAGAGATTAAACCTTGCATCCAGGTCACGCTAAAATACTCCAACTAATCTCCAAGGTGCCTAAATTACAACAGCATAAGTGGAGCATGAGCTTTCTTTAAACAGTTTTGGTGGAAATTCAAATAATTTTGGAGGGGCCTTTTGAAGCAGTAATCTAGTCATCAGAGTGGGTAATTCCATGTAAAAGTTTGTGAGATTTTAAGTGGAGTACTGGCATTTCCCAGTAGACTTAGTGACGTTTATCTTGAGAGCATTCACTTTAACCTTTATCTCTTTGTTTCTCCTGCAGTGGTAGAGTCTGTCAGCCCTCCTTCCCAGGCTTGAGAGAGATATTGCTGTTGTTCCTGCCTTGAAGGTAGCTTCAATCAGAACCTGGCTATTGAGTGTTCCTGGCATGCCCAGTCTCCATTTCTGTGGTACTGATACCCATTTTGGGAGCAGTGTACAGTCAAGATCTCTGTGCACTGCATAGACACCAAAGATGGCACATGGGCAGGGCTGGAAGCCAGCACAGCATCATAAGGGAGGTGTCTTTTGGAGCCGACAGCTCCACATGCTGGAGCTGCTGTCTTGCAGAGATGCTGAGAACTGCAGCTAGAGTTACTGCATCTCCTGATTCCTACTGAGTTTCTAACAGCAACTTTAGCCTTTAGGCATGGGAAATAAAAATACTGTCATACTGAAACTTGGAGAGGATAGATCTATAGCTCAAGCATCCCTAGAAGTGAAACTAAAATGAATGGTGATATCACTTGATTCAACCTTTTCTCCTTTTGCTCTTCTCTACTTGTGCTTTTGTGCTGGATCTTGTGGCTGGCTGGCTCTCAATCTGGGCAAATCCAGCCTGTAGTGTTTACATCAGTGCTTGGTATTGGGCTGTCTACTGCTTGTCATGGTTATTTCTTTATTCTCAGCAGGAGTTAGTATTTGACACTAAAAACTTGCTGGGGCAGGTGCATTAGAGTCTGCTTTACTATTAGGCTGTCTGTTTCTCAGGGCACCAGAGTTACTTTTCTGTAACATTTCAATGTATTAAAAGCAATTGGAAAGCTACAGTGAGAGAAGCTAATGGTGGAATGCTTTTTGGTAAGGATGATTCGTGTGCAAACAAAGCAACAGTCACTGTTCAAAACATGTAGATGCCCAGCAGTCTTGAGATAGTCACTGATCTCTGCATTCACCATGATAAAGGCCACCAGAAAAATCCACCCTATGCTGAAGAGTGTGAAAAGTCTTTCTGACCCAGGCATGATTACTTGTGGCACGGAGGACCAGTTGTTGCCTGACCTGGTTAAGACAACTCAGAATTCACATGGGAGTATCAGGAGTGCATTGGCATTAGTTGTACTGGTGCTGATACAGGTAGAGGCTCAGGCCTGTTCTCTTTGGTATGGTGAACTGGTGATATTTTCAGTTGGAACCAGGGCAAGATTTCTCCTATGCAGATAGGGTCTGTACACCCTAAGCAAAAGCTGAAACTGCTGATTTGAGTTGTTCTCTGTGTTTGGACAACAGGTATTAAATGGAAAAAAGTTGGCAAGATGATAACTGTACAGATTATAGTGACTTCCACAAGAAGATGTGAATTCTTATGATGGGTTTATGCAGCATAGTAACTGTAGAGATTATAATGAATTCCACAAGAACATGTAAATTCTTATGATGGGTTTAAGTGCCATAGGCAGTTGGTCCAGCTTGGAGCACAGATGGCTGTGTAAGCAAAACTACTGTGCACATGTAAGTGCCTATCCTCTTTAGTTTGTACAGTTGGACTCTTGACTTTCTGACTTAGTTTGGTGAGATGATGGTGGAGCTGCAAATGGGGGGTTGAATAAGGGCCACAGGTAACTGACTTACTCCATCCCTGGCAGTGTTCAAAGGCCAGTGCCTTGAGCAACCTGGTCTAGTGGGAGGTGTCCCTGCTCACATCAGGAGGGTAGGTACTATAGGTACTAGATGATTTTAAGGTCCTTTCTGACCCTAACCGTTCTATGATGCTGTGATTCTATGACTTTCTGTCACATGCTAATTGCTGATTTCATAATCAGGCACTAGTTCTGACTGTGTGGTAAGTTAGAAGGTGTTAATGTGACAGGTATGAGTTGAGTCTTCATGTTTTCCATGGCATCTTCCCACTGCTGTGTAGTTGCTAGGCCTTTTTTGCTTTTTTTTTTCTGAAGACTCCCTTGGAGGCCAAGCCTGAAGTCAGTATAAATAAAGTGTTTGGAGATGGTTTAGCATCTACTCAGCCCTCCAGGAGACCCATTATCTGAATTCCCACGTGAACTGTGGTTTATCAGCTCCAAATTACCTTACTTTTTCTAGGCAAGGTGATCACTTCTTACCTAATAGAACTAGTGACATTGCGCATGGGGTAAACATGCCAAGGAGAGCTGGGCTGCTTACAGATTGTTCTCTTAAAGCCTCATTGGAACATAAATATTTGCTGCAACTGCTTAGTCCTTGAGCTCCAGACTGGCTCCTGTGAAGGTGCCTGATCATTTCTGTATTGCTCTATTACTTGTACTGTTTAACCAGTTATATGTATGGCAGTACCATTTTGTCTTGGTAATCTTTTGAGTAGTAGATTGTATTCCAGGCTCACCAAAGCAAACACATTGAATAATTAGTGGAAGTTGTTTGTTCAGGCTGTTTTGTTGTTGTGGTGGTGGTGGTTTGTTTTATACAGCTGCATTGCTGCATTAGCAGAATAATATGGTATGACTTCAATTAAAATAAAGCTATGCTGATGGCAGTGGAAGTTTGGAAGATTCATGCAGATGGTTGGTAGGGAGTAGCCTTCCACAGAAATGACTCAGCTCTGGTTCAAGCTGGCAGAGTGAACAATTCCTAGCTGTTTAGGGCTGTGAAGAGAGCACTGTTCATGGGAAAGCAGTGGTAGGGGTTAAAAGTGCTTGCTTTGCAAAGTATGCGTCCCACAGGTGCCATTCTGACCTAGGTAATGTGCTGGCAAGTGAAGTGTCCTTGGCATAGATGATGAGATGCTAGAGTAATGGTAGGTGAAATGCAAGTCACGATAAGGGTCTTGCACCCAATCCAGTGCTAAGACTTTACCTCTTTGTGGGTTTTTCTTTAATAATTTCTTCTTCCAGATCCATAACAACCTGCTGTCAACTGACAGTTGTTTTAAGGTGATAGTAGGGAGTAGGGCTGCCTCTTCCAACAGCTGCCAAGCTTCTCTGTCTTCTGCTCCCAGCCTCACCACCTCCCTTGAGCTTTACCAGCAACCGTAAGTCTGGGTCCTGAGCTGAAACCTATGCTGACAAGCACAGGAAATAATTATCTGTTTCTGTCCACTGACTGAAAAACTCTGGTGCCTAACACAATGAATACTGTGGGAATGTGGTGGAGGAAGAGCGAATTTTGCTTTAGGCATCTGCATTGAGGGCTTGGAACAAATGAGAGCAGTCACAAAACTGAAGTCATGGAGTCACTGCATTTGGCTTGCTGGATGCATCTTTGCTTTTATGATGGATGTGCAAACAGAAGTAAACAGTATTCTCTTCCACTTACTTAATCAGAGGCAAGTTCCTCTGGCAGCTGTTGTTCTGCTGCTTTCATTTGGGTCATATAACAGGAACGGTAGTCTTCATTTACCCTGTTTCTGGTTTTTCTTTTGGTTTTGTTTTTAAAGGTAGAATAGTTACGGTGTTGGGTTTTTTGTTGTTGTTGTTGAAGGTGATTTATCTCATCTGTTTCTATTCCTGGCTTTTATTAATGTTTATAAACCTGAAAGAAGAAACTGAGAAAAAGCCGAACACCCAGATCAGCTCCGTTCCAGTATTCTGCGGTGTTTTTGTTTTTGAAAGAAAAGTTAATTTTATGGTAGTTCTGTCATACATAAAACATAACCTAGTTTAAGCCTTTGCTTAAATGTACATTAGTTTGGAATATTTTATGTTATTTCTGTTTTAGAGGGCATTTATGTGCTGCCCTTTGCAGCTATTTTCTGAATTACTGATCAAAATCACTACAGTGGAATATGTTAAGACATTTATATTTATGTGGAAACCTAACTTCTTGAAAGAAGCAGTGTGCAATTGCAGTTGCAACTCGGCAGCCTGTCTATTACAGCCATGCACTTGTGTCAAAATGTCGAAGCCGTTCTGCTACACAAAATTGTGCGCTGTCTCATTTTGTTCTCTTAGCCAGTGAAAGTCATCTTGAAACTGAGAGGTAAAATAGACACTTTTATGATCATTTAGGTATTATTTCACAAAGGTCTGCTGGGAGAATGGATGCTGCTCTCTTGTACCTCATAATCTTTCATTTTTCTGAAGTTCAGTTTCACAACTTTGGTGAGCTATTAGCTTCTTGGAAGCCAATTATTTTCAGGTGACAAACCAGCTTGGTGATGCAGGTGTGGATGGGCTGTTTGGTCATGTGAATTTCTGTTTACTCCCCTTTGTTGTCTCTCTTCACAGTAATCCTGCTGTTATCATAAAACATTTAAGATGATGATTCTAGCTCTGACTTTGTGAGGAACAATTTAAAATGCATGTCTAATAAATGGGAAATAAAAGGGCTTCATAACAAGAATCTTTAAAGTTTTGTCATTCTCTAATAAATGCTTTATCTCATTTACAAAATGATTAAATAACCCAAAGTCCTTTCAAGGGTGTGAATTTATGGGATGAGCTCTTTACATCTGCTAATGTGGCTCCCATGCTAAATGATCTGAATGTAGTCTCTTTTGCTCTGAAGGTGTATCTGTTGCTGTTAACTAGGAAAGATGCACCCCAAAATTGCTTTGTTTTCTTTTTCTCATTTATTATTTATGTAGGAACATGTAGTATGATTATGTTTGACAGGAGATATGAATGGAGAGAAGTTTGCAGGGGATGTTCAGTCCTGCAGAGTCTGTTTTGTACAGCTAAACCTGCTGGAATTTGAAATATTAGGCAGAACCAAATGTTGGCTTCAAGTTTCTGTATGCTTTTTGGGTAGTGTAATGGTTTATCAAGGCCTTCTCCAAATCAGCACACTTCACAATAACAAAACTGTATAAGTGAAAGGAGGGGCTGTGGCTAGCATGGCATTAACCTTGATGTGTCAGAGACACCTTTTGGGTTTCTGAAGTATTAGTGACAGTAGTGAAATGTCAGGTGAGTGCCCAGAAGAGGTGAGTAGGGACCAGCTTCTCCTCTTAGCAATATTTTCCAGAGTGATTTCAATGCCAGCATTTAACAATTCAGTCTTTTGCATGGGGAATGGCTCTCCATTCCATTACTTTCTTGTAGCTGCTCTAGACTTGATTTTGCTATGGTGATTGTTCGACCAGCCAAATCACACAGTAGATAGAAGATCAGAGGAAGCAATGTCATCTAGTAGTTACCTAATTAACTTATATGTTGAAAATTACATCCTTGTCCAAAATTTGAATCTTTTTCCAGCTCATAGTTATGCTGTTTGGGAAGTTCTTCAGATAATGTGGAATCTGTAAGTTATCAATGAGAAGCTGGAGAATACCCCATTCCACACTTCTTCTATTAAGCAACCAGGAAAAAGGGGAAAAAAACTGATGAAAGTTGCCTTTACTGCATCTCTAGACACCCAGTACATAATGAAGAGGTTGTGAGTTTCTAAGGGAGGTGGAGATCATACATTTTTGCAACCAAACCCAAAAACATGTTCAAAGGCTAATCAAGGAAACTCTTCTTTTTTAGTTGATTAACTACAGCAGTTTGGATGACAAGTGTAAAGCTTTTATTCTAAAGCAGAGATCTCTAGACTTGTCTGTGTAGTAACTTTCTCTGCTGTCAGCTATAATTATACCTGCAACTGCTAGAACTTTTACACTCTGAAACATGGGGGGGGAGGGCCATAAATGGATTTTTGGCATGTTCTTTCTTCCTGCCTCCTGGCAGTAGTGGAGAGGAATATGCGTGAAAATAGATGAATACAGGAAATGTGTAAGTAAGTGAGAACTGTTCATATTGGTACCTCCGGTATTTTGCTGCACATCTGACTTCTG
Source organism: Agapornis canus (assembly GCA_036873685.1). Classification (NCBI taxonomy): domain Eukaryota; kingdom Metazoa; phylum Chordata; class Aves; order Psittaciformes; family Psittacidae; genus Agapornis; species Agapornis canus. The sequence continues at coordinate 11,156 of JBAFWW010005745.1, read as the reverse complement.
ATGGTTTGCCTTTAACGGTTTCAGTTTAACTGGTTTCTCTGACATGAATTGTATAAGGTCTCTGTAATTGCAAACTATACTTTCAGACCCTAAATATGATGAAAGACTCAGTCATAGGATCATAGATTACCATCTTGGAAGGAACCTCAAGAATCATCTAGTCCAACCTCTCTAAGTAAGCATGACCTAGACAAAATGTCCTAGCCCCTGTTAAGCCAAATCTTAAAAGTGGCCAGTACTGGGGAATCCACCACTTCCTTGGAAAGGTTATTCCAGCGGCTGACTATTCTCATTGTGAAAAAGTTTTCTCTTGTGTACAACCAGAATCTCCCCAGGAGTAACTTGTGCCCATTACCACTTGTATTTTGCATGTAATTCGTTGTAAAAAGGGATTCTCAATTGTCTTTGTAGCCACCTTTTAAATACTGGAACATGATAATAAGGTCTCCCCTGAGCCTTCTTTTCTCTAGGCTGAGAGATTAGTCATTGGTAGCAAATAAAATTCATGCTTCTCAAAGGTATCTCAAAATCTGCATGTTCTTAGTGGATTTTTAAGAGACCTGAAAAAGCTAGTGAGATTATTGGTGTCACATGTGTAGAAGGAACTTCCAAAGAGTCCCTAGGGAAAGCCTCTCATCTCTGTTCTCTCCAATTTGGTAATTTGTTTTTAATGACTGAACAAGTTCATATTTTGAAATTAAATAGGCTTTTTTTGCTTTAAGAGAATGTTTTTGGAGAATGTGATTTGCATGCAGTTTATAGGCCAGTCCCTGGAGGAAAGGTGTTGCAGAAGATTCTTCTTGCAATTGTGCTGCTTCTGGCGTTAGAAATTGAGGCAGAGAAAGGAAGTGAAGATGTGTTATCTTCCACAAAATGGTTTGGGAACGTTTTCTCATGCTCTTTGTGCCTGTCTCTTTTGGGTAAATAAGTCTTAAGAGCTACCATAATCTTGAATTTACAGAAGGTAACCTTGAAGATTTTGTTTGTTTGTTTTTTCATAGCCTTTTAACAAAATCTTGATAGGAAGGGACAAAGCCACTAGCATGGCAAAGATATGTTGTTGTAAAGCATGGCATGTTCTTTCTTCCTGCCTCCTGGTGGTAGTTCGTGTATTGCTGCTGTAGGATGGATAAGGCTGGATAATATGTCTGTTAATGAGAATCTGAATAAAAGTAAATGTAGCAGCATAACACCTGCAAATTATGTTTGATTATTTGTGCTGGTATGGACAAGAAGGGGATTAAAAGCAATGGAACCAAATGGTGGGCTTTTCCCCTGGTTATCAGAGAAATTTAAAGTCACAAGGAAAAGCAACTAAAATCTTGGATCACAGCAGCCTCTCTCCACAAGGCTTAGTATTAGCTCTTTTGAAAGTCTTGTAGCTCTGGCTCAGTCTGGAAAACTGCAGGGAGCCATTTCCTCTGTTTTGCATGGGATGAAGTGGCACTTGAACACAAAAGACCCTGAGGAAACCTGCTCCTGTTTGAACGCTGAAATATAGAGGTGAAAAGGCATCTTGCCAGCCCTGTTGCAGTAGTAGATTTTGGGAAGTAAGAAGTCAGAAATACAGAGAAATATTTGTAATACTTGGGTCAGCGTCGAAAAACTTCATAACTAGAAACTCTAAAGATCAGTAGGAACTCCAACTGAAAATTTCCTGTCCTTTCTCTGCCTCCCAGCTACCACTGAACAGCCACAAATGGAGTCATTTGATGAGAAAGAGGAAAACGTCACTGGTCCATAAACGCAGAACATTTTTCGTAAAACATTTTTGTTTCGAAGCTGATATTTTTGCAGGGAGATAATCGAAATAAACTGTTCTTTGCTGAAGGATATAGCAAAGGCTGCTACTTTGCTACTAGTAACATGTGGCATTTTTTTCAACTCGTCTGTGTTGTAGGACTATTTGGTTTGTGACATTTAGCTATCCAGGAGGTCAGTGATGGTAGTGTAGTCTGTGGTTGCCTAAGCAATGTAACAAAGGCCCGCCTTTCTGCACTAGGAACATAAGCTGTTTGTCTTGCTTTTCAAAGTCGTTTGCTTCCTCCTTCTTTCCATAGCTATTGTCTCTTGCACAGTCCCAAAGAAAAGATCAATTCCTGCCTATCCCTGTGATTGCAAAGCCAGGCTGTATTGCCTCCTTGTTTTTCAAACAAACATCTGTGTGTTCTCCCTGTGCTGCCTCTCAGGCTTCAGAGCAACCTTCCAGAAACATTCCACTTCTTAAGGCTTTGCAACAATATCCACAAACCTTTGAGGAGGGCTAATGCTTCTGAGATGCTTTGAGTATTAAACATGCTGTAGTATAATTTTGTTTCTTTATTGCCTCACTTCCATATCTCTTTTCACATACTTTTTCTAGCAAAGACTGCTTTTTGCCCTAACCCACAGCTAGTGCCTGTGGGCTGTTTGATAATACAGATCATGAGTAAGAGCTCACATGCATGTTTAGCACAGTATTTGAAAAAGTATTGCGGTAAGTGGGCTATTAGGTTATTAATGCATCTGTTTTATCTTCCACAGAAGCCCCTTGTGCTACTCCACTGATCTGTAGCTTTGGAAGGCCAGTGGACCTGGAAAAAGATGACTACCAGAAGGTTATATGTAACAACGAGCATTGTCCATATAGCACTTGGATGCACCTTCAGTGCTTCTATGAGTGGGAAAGCAGTATCCTCGTCCAGTTCAATTGCATTGGCAGAGCCAGGAGCTGGAACGAAAAGCAGTGTCGCCAAAACATGTGGACAAAGAAGGGCTATGACTTAGCTTTTCGCTTTTGCTCCTGTCGGTGTGGGCAGGGTCATTTGAAGAAGGACACTGACTGGTACCAAGTGAAGCGAATGCAGGATGATAAGAAGAAAAAGTCCGTGTTGGAGAAGAGTACAGGAAGGTCAATGGCAGAGTCAGCAGAGGAAGCCAAAAAGGGCAGGCCAGCCAACAAGCCGCAGAAAGGCTTGAGTAATGACATCCAACGAAGGCACTCAATGGACCGGCAGAACTCCCAGGAGAAGGGTGTCATGGGCGGCAGCTATGCCATCCGTTCACCTTGTGTCTCTCCTGGCCAGTCCCCACCCACTGGCTACTCTATTCTTGCCCCCACGCATTTCAGTGTCCCTCGTTCCTCCCGATACCTAGGAGAGTTTCTGAAGAATGCCATTCACCTGGAGCCCCATAAGAAGAACATGGCCAGTGGGGGCATGTTCAGGAACGCGCATTTTGATTATGGGGCAGCTGGCTTGCAAGCACATAGGTCAGGACACTTCGATGCCCCTGTGCAGTTTTTGAGAAGGCTTGATCTGTCTGAGCTACTTACTCACATCCCCAGGCATAAATTGAATACCTTCCATGTGCGGATGGAAGATGATGCCCAGGTGGGCCAAGGGGAGGACCTTCGGAAGTTCATCCTTGCTGCTCTTAGTGCCAGCCACAGGAACGTTGTAAACTGTGCACTATGCCACAGGGCACTGCCAGTGTTTGAACAGTTTCCGCTGGTGGATGGGACCCTGTTCCTTAGCCCATCGAGACATGATGAGATTGAATATGATGTTCCCTGTCACCTTCAAGGTACAGGTTGTCTGTCAGTCATGCTAGGTTTCATTAAATGATGGAAATGCCTTCTGTGCCCTGTACTCCCCATTGTAGGTTTTCATCACAATTCTGCATTTTTGAGCAGTTCTGTAGAGCCTGAAGTCACATCTAAATTAATCACGTGAATCAGATTGAAGCAGTTAGGAGGAATTACCAAAACCAAATGCTGTATAGAGAGATCCATGCCTTGTGTTTCGGTTTACAATTAAAATGTTTCTCATCTGGATTCTAGGTAGATTGTGGGAAGGTTTCCCAGCCAATCTGTTCTGCAGCATGTGTGTTTTGTTTTATCTGGTGAGAGCTTTACTTCAAGATATGCATCCACCTTTTAAACAACCTTTTCTATTTAAGCATGCTGTGCTGCAGTGTGGGTGAAGGTTATATTTGTACCACTGGTGAGGTGAGATGCTTCTCATCTGCTTTCAGACTGGAGAATGTCAGTTTTGTTTTATAGCAATCTGTTTTGTTTTTTTTAATATGGAAAGGACTGTAATCTGGCCTATGTTAACACTGGCCTGGAGAGGCTAAACACAGTAAAAGTAAGCTTTTAATATGGTGGGGTGAAGGAGCAAAGGTATAGTGAGGGTTCTAGACGTCCAAACTCCTGCCTGTTTGGATTGCATTCTGATCATGTCCCAGCTCGGAGCTGAGTTGAGACCAAGGAATGTATTAATTTTCTCCTCCTAGAGGAACAAATGGATGTGGGCTAGGATGCACATCAGCTCTTCCTGAAAGCTGTGCCCCAAACTAAGTGATCAGGGTGGTACATGGCAAAACATGCCTGTCCTGCAGCCTGCTGGTAGCCAGCATGGCTCAAGTCGGTCAGAGAAAGTATTCATAGTTGGGTGTTCAAAAACATAGAATTATATGTTGTAAAGGGTGTTAGGAAGGCACTAACAAGAGATATTTTAACATTTCAGTTTCTCTCAATAAATTTATTATATCCTATGCATGGTCATAATACATGTTATGCAACATTCCTTTGCTCAACAAACTTTGTATTGTTTTATTTCTTTCCTCAAATCATTACGCACTAAGTCACTGAACCGTATTCATGCTAACATTATTGTTTCTGCATTGCCTAATGTACTTTAAGGAGAAGAAATGATAAGCAAATATACAAGCTAAAAAAAGCTCCAGGACAAACAGAATGTATGTGTGTGAGATAACAATGCTTATTTGCTTTCATGGGGAGGCTTGCACAATGTGCTTGTGATTTCATCAGTACTAAGAGCTGGTTTAGCAATAGTGAAACTCGTCGCTCTTGAACATTTCCCACTAAGATTGAAACTCTGCAAAACTGTGTCTTTTAATTGATTGCTCCTTACCTATTGGCTAATACATCTGAAAAACTCGATTGGACAAGATGCTGTGAATAATTAATTGTTAAAATTTTTACTTCCTTATCCTGGGTAAAATGGTTTATTATCACAAGTACTCTTTGAAATGAAATGAAGCTTTTAAGCTGCGATTCCAGGGTGTATGCGAAACCACTTCTCTTATTTCAGGCATGTTTAAGATATCATGTGCCTTGTTTCCTACATACAAAAGAATTTAAACAGTGGGGGAATACAGTATTGTAACTTGCAGGAACAGTGCAGCACTTCAGGTGGGGAATATTGTTTTATCTTCCTGCACAGCACAAGTCTTCTGTGCGTGAAATTATTTGAATGTTTCCTATCTCAAGTGTTCACTTTAGGAACAGAGTTTATTATGTTTGCACTTCAGTCTCATCACATCACATTTTTTTAGAGCTGAACACACTGGTGAGGAATAGCTCGATTTTTGCCAGCTCATGCTAGCAAGTTGATTTTGTATACGTATTTTAGGAAGAATCTGGTTTTTACTTTTGATTTTTCCTAAAATAACTGGCTGAAAAAACAAAACAAATTTAAAAACCAAACTACTAATTTTGAAAGTGTATGGTATGGACTAATCATAAATTGCCAATATTTCATTCCCTTTTATCTAGAAGAGGTACAAGATGTGTGTGTTCATTAAATTACAGGTTGTGATGTGTTCAGTACTTCGCTGAAGCGCAATCCAAAGTAAACACATACTACATGCAAGTAGTAAGTCCCGTTTTGTAGCTGGTCTGTAATTGCACTTCTTCTTAGCTTTTCTTACATAGCAGTACAAAATATGGTATATTGCAGATTAGTACTCTGTGACAGCTTACTTCTAATAACCAACTACTAAACCAGACATGAATTCAGTCAGTAGAAATCATGCGTAATCTAGGTGACAAATCTCCGTAATTTATGCAGGACTTTGTTTTGTGTGAAATTAGCATCTTGGATTTTGCATTGGTGAGTTTAGTCAGATTTACGTAGAGAAAATACTTCATTTTCAAATCTGAGCCACTTGATTTTTACAAAAGTCAGTATAACTCAGGTTTTGAAAATGACTGTGCATAGAAGCCTAAGGTCATGGTAGGGCTCAATAGATCTGTAGTTCTGAATGGCATGTTAAAGTCTGTGTATGTGAAATATATATAATGTTTTTAAATATACTTAACGGTCAGAAAAAAAAATACATGAAAGAAAACTGCTCTTCTTGCTGTTGCTTTTTTCCAGGAGGAATATCAGTTCCTTAATTCCATCTTTGCTGGAAGATGTTGGCAAGTTGTTGAATGAATCTGTACCCAGCTTGCTAATAAGCTTCAATACTTCTCCACTTTTTTCTGCCAGGTGGAGATGAAGCTAGGCACAATCCTGGTTTTGGAAACACTGGAGCTGATCATGTAGCGTAACCTGACATCTGTATATGGAGTTTCAGCAACTTCTTTTATAAAATACATTGTTAAGCTGTATCAGCAAATGGGGGAAGGGAGGGTGATCAGGATTATGACTAATTCCTGAGTTTTACGTACATGAAAAATAGCTTCAATCAAGCCCTATGTGTTTCCCATAGAGAACCGTTTTTTACTTTAGCATTTATCCTTAAAAAAATAATAATATAATAAGGTATGATTTGTATCATTGTTGGGCAGAGAACACGTTGCAGAAAATGTCTGGTTTAATCTTCTATTCTGGTCTCCTTAAGAAGTGTCTTTCCTGTCTGCAGGAAGGCTTATGCACCTTTATGCTGTTTGCGTAGACTGCTTAGAAGGGGTTCACAAAATTATCTGCATTAAGTGCAAGTCCCGGTGGGATGGAAGCTGGCATCAGCTGGGAACTATGTATACCTACGATATTCTGGCAGCATCTCCCTGTTGTCAGGTTAGTACCGTATGTAAATAAGACTTATAAGGTGAAATTCTAACTGATGATAAGTAAAGCCAAGGTTTATGTATCTCTTTTCCTTTCTCGTCTTCCATCGTTCTTTTCCAGCCCGTACCCTTGAGTGCAATACAAGAGAGCTGACCAAGTCCCTTTGCCTTTGCCTTGACTTATGAGGCCCAGTGGCCTATAGTTAAACAAAAGCCAGTGCAGTGATCAGTAGTTATGTTTTTAAATAAAACCCCTTTAAATGTATTAACAATTAAATCTGATGCTCAGGATAATCACTAGCAAGTATGTTCAGTATCTGGTATAATTCCTGCAATAACCATTTTAATAACAGTTGCACATTTTCAGCAGATGTTTCATGCATGCAGGTTTCTTTTAGTTGATTGAATTGTATTTTACCATGATTGTAGCAAAAAAAAAAGAAAAAAAGCAATGGAATGGAAAGGTCTAAAGTGTCTTTGTGCTTAGAGACTACCCAGCTCTGCTTAATCCTTGCTGTGGTTGACTCTGGTGATGGTACTCTGTCACAGCCTGCAGGAGCTTATTTTTCATTAAATGCTCACTGAATCTATACCTTGGGTGAGAAAGATCCAAAGCCTGGGCTTACTGCAGAGTGGACATGTGCATGAAGGAGCAGAATCGTCAGCATTCAAGAGAATAGTTTATGTGATGGGCAGAGCACTCTGTTGTGCAAGCAGGGGTAGACAGCCATGGAAGAAGCATTTGTCTGGGAATAGCTCAGTGGTCCGCTGAGATGCTCAGGAGAGGGCTGTTGCTTTTGGTGTTATTACTGACTTAGGACAAGAGCCTTGCAAAGTCACGCTCATTTGAAGTGTGGTCACTTCGTGGCAATGTGTGTGCTTCAGAGCAATCTAAAATACCGTTTTGTCAGTATGTGAAATGCCATTTTACTTTACATTTAACATACTTAACAATATGTGTTCCTCAAAAGACAAGTGGTATTGCTGCTACTGGTTAAAATGACATTGACAACTATCATAACTAAAGACAGATACTGCCTCCAAATTTAGTGACTCTTGAGACTTTAACCTTTTTAAAAAATAGACATTTCTGTAGATAAACCACTGATGCTGATATGCTAGCTCTATAAAAGCCAGCAAATTTAAATGTGAATTGCTTCTGTTGAATGTACAAGACAAGAATTAAGGTCTCATTATACAAGAGCCTTAATTATATGATTAATGGATAGTGTGACAGTACATGGTAAGTGATAGAACTGACTATGAAATCATTAGCTGCAGTGACTGTGATTGCCAGCTAACATGCATTATTGTTTCGCCATGATTGGTACAGATGATTCTGTGCATACAGAGGAATGACATTTAAATATGGTATATGATTTATTGCCCTGCTAATTTTATTTTGAATAATTGCGTACCTTATTTCAAAGTATTTAATCACACATCACAAAAGGGCATGTAGGATAATGAGTTGCAGCCACTGTCAAATTACTAGCACCTTGTTGATGTCCTGGATAGTAGCAAGAAGGAAAACAACATTTTACTGAAAAAAAAAATCTACAAATCCATACCATACTTGATTGTATTTCTTGAAATTTCTGCTTTTCAAGCAGAGCAGATGGCTGTGGAGCTGGTGGTTTGTTTCTGTTTGAGTCTTGTCTCAACAGTAATAGTACTTTAATAATTTCTTCGTCTTTTCATCCCAGGAAAATTCCTTAAATCAAGATTGCCATAGAAAATGGGTTTTTTTTGTTCTTTGCAGTGACGAGCTGAAGCTTTCATTAGTGTATTGGGCTTTAAGTGAGTTTAAGCTATGGCACAGCTCAGGCCCCCACTGATCGTTTGCTACCTTTACTCTTAAACTCCTTTACTCCTTCAAATCCCTTCTGCTTCTTGTGCGTATTTCAAGTGGCGTGCTGAGCTTTCACACCGCCTGTTGCTTTCTTTCCATCAGCTGGGCTAGGTTTCTCAGCTAGGTTTCTTCTGAAGACTTACTTTTTTTGTTACTGCTGAATACTAATAGTTCTGTCTGTCCTCACCCTTGACCTTTAATTATTTCTCATATCCACCCAGTTAATGTTGGATTTTCTGGAATACTTTGTGTCCTTGAAGTGATGTTTAGGTTGTATAACCTGATAGGTATTGCAAATGTTTAAATAGATACTTAAAGTGGCACAAGACTATTCCGTGCTGACAAAGTAGATCAAGTTATAGATTTGTTAAGCCAAAAGATTAAAATACTGATATATTTCATAGATCATGTTCAAACATCAGCCTAAACACTTGAATTGCATGGCACAAATGTAAAATTTCTCTCTTTGCTTCAGGGCTTCATTAATGATTTACTGAGACAGCATTTCTTGTGCTGGGGATTGAGGAGTTCTGTCAGAGATTAAGCAACACAAAACAATCATTTGCATAAATAAACTTTGAAATTCTCTACCTCCTGTCAGTCAGAGTGGGAGGTAACCTACTCTCCAGAATTCAGGGGTGGTATTTCATGTGAAAAGCCTTGTGTATGACTGTGAGTTACCAGTCCTGGTGAGGAATGTCTTTACCATCAGATCCCGTTATTGCTGGTTTTCTGATTTACCCCTTGTCCTGCGAGGGAGGGGGAGCAGGGATTGCGTGTGGTGCCTTTGTTTTCAGTGGTGAGTATGGTTATATCAAAAGGGATTTTTTTCTTTCTTTGTGTTTTCACAGGCTCGACTGAACTGTAAGCACTGTGGGAAGCCAGTAATAGACGTACGGATTGGCATGCAGTATTTCTCTGAATACAGCAACGTCCAGCAGTGTCCTCACTGTGGAAATCTAGACTACCACTTCGTGAAGCCATTTTCTTCATTTAAAGTTTTGGAGGCTTATTGACGAAAGCTTTGCTTTAGTAATAGCTATTTTATGGGTATTTCAACTTTATTACATATCTTTTTATAGGATTCATTCTGTGATGAAATTTAATTTCTTTTCTAACTGAAAGAGCAGCTTCTTTGTGTACATATTAATATGTATATATACATGTTGTTAAAACCAGAATCCTCCTGACAAGATCTCTGTGAAGGTTGGAGGCAAGCCAATTTAATGGCCTTTGAATATATCCCAAGTGGGGGGTAAAATTGAGCTAAAAATGATCTGGGTTTATTTTTTTCTATAATTGTAATACAGTTTATAGAAAGGGTGTGGGGAGACATACAGGACAGAGAAATATGTCCTGTTGGAAAGTGGGTAATTGTGTAGGGGCTGTTGTACCCCCAGCTTGGTGGAAATGGGAAATCCCTGGAAAGAAACCATCCTGTTACTATTGAATTCCTTCAGCCTTTTGCATCGGTTCCCACTGGCACAGGAGCTGGCCCTGTGCTGCCAGTCACCTGAGCAGGTTTTCTTTCAGATTTACTGAGATGGGGTAAACTAAGGTATCATGACAAGTGAATGTAAATGTATGCCAGAAAATGCAGTCTTGAAATGAATTATTTTTTTGGCATAGTGTCTTCCTGCTGTGTGTGTTTGATGTGTGTTGTCTTCACTGACAGGCTGTAGGGCAATAGTGCTGCATCCACCGGGGCTGTCATTGTGCCCAGCCAGCTCATCTATCCGTACCAAAACAAGCTGGAGATCTTAAAATGCTTTATTTAAAGGTGTTTCTTCACAGCCATTTTTTGGGGGGAACAGGCTGAGCTGAATGGGGATGTGTTTGTATGTGTCTCCTGGGGCTGGGGCTTCGCTGTCTACTGCAGACTGGTGTGGCTGGTGTGGAAGGAGGACCATGAAGCGGGATCTGGCCTGTCAGACCTGTAAGAGCTGAAAGGTACTGAGTACAAAATACGGCATTGCTTTTTGTAACAATTAGTTTCTGCACCTTTGTCTTCCAAAATGGCATTAAGTCCAGGATTTGAAAACTTGGGGACTATGCAGACTTGGCATATTTACTATCTACGTGCCTCTGTGCTATATGAAATAGACTATGCATTAGTCACTGAATTTGTATCAGAGGGCTTGGCTCTGTAGACTCTGCGGTTGCTGTACTCCGCAGTTGTTGTTTCTTGGTTCCCATTTCTTCCTTCCTTAAATAAAATATTTAAAATAGGTCATCAATCTTTTGCTTGGTTTCTCAAGGCTATTGAGATTTACAGGAGAGTTGGGGGTATTTTTTGCTTTTCTCTGTAGTGTGTGTATGGAGTGTTTGTCCACTTGAGAGGTGTGGGGTTTGTTTCTGTTTACGAGGTGGGATTTTTTGTTTCTTCTGAAGTTTATTTTGGTTTTTTTTTTTTTTTTCCAAATATGAATTTTTTTAAAGTGTGTTTCTGTTGAAATCATGATCCTAAAAATGGCCTTAATACTCTGCCACCCTGGGAAAAAAAAA
>JBAFWW010005743.1:0-10458 GCA_036873685.1 Agapornis canus | reverse complement strand
GGTGGTGAGGCACTGGAATGGGTTGCCCAGGGAAGTTGTGAATGCTCCATCCCTGCCAGCGTCCAAGGCCAGGTTGAGCGGAGCCTTGTGTGACATGGTTTAATGTGAGGTGTCCCTGTTTACGGCAGGGGGGTTGGAACTAGATGATCTTACGGTCCTTTCCAACACTAACTATTCTATGATTCTACCTTTCAAAGCTAAGCCACGGAAATTCAGGGTGTTTTACACAGCAAACCATCCTAGAGAGCCCCAGCCTGCAGTAGCTGCAGCGAGCACGGTGCTCACCTCCCATGGACAACACGGACTTGCCTGCCGCCGTGCCGTGCCGCGCCGCCCACGGGCGGTCTGGGTAGGGGCTGGCGGAGAGCTAGGCCAATAACCTGAAGGAAGCCCGGGAGGCATGGAGGGTAGAGACAGACACTGGGCCTCGCTTACTTCTTCAGGTCAAAGACGGAGATCCTGTTCCCCACGGGGCTGATGAGGGAGCTGCCATCGCGGGTGAAGCTGAGGTTCCCGCGGCGGTACACAGTGCCCAGCAGGCCGGAGAACTGCGAGGGGAGAAGGAAAGGGGAAAGCGGTTAAGAGGGCAGCGGGAAGGCGGCAGGGTCGTGTGCGGGCAGCACTCACCCGGTACGCGAACTTCATGGCAGCAGCGGCCGCACGTGACGAACGCGTGGAGACACAGCCACCACCGGGAGAGACGGAAATACGGCAGCGGCGGCGCGGGCAGTCCCACGCATGCGTACGGAGAGGAGGCGGTGGCTTTCCGCCGGCCTTCCGATGCAGAGGGGGGCCGCTGTGGCCCGAAACAAAGGGCTCGGTGGTTCAGCCCGTTCTGTAGCGCTCCCTCTGCCCCCCTACGCATTGGCACAGCCCGCGCCGTCAGCCGGCCCCCAGGATAGCGCTGTTGGGCACGGGACTCCCGACCGTGAGGGGATGCGGGGGAGGCAGAGCGGGAGTACGAACGGAGAGCGGCAGGACGTGCGTGTGTGTGAGGCTCCCCAGTGGCAGCGGGGAGTGAAGAGTGAAGGCTCTTCTAGGTGAAGGTCCTGGAGCACAAGTGTGATAGGCAACGGCTGAGGGAGCTGGGGTTGGTTACTCTGGAGAAGGTTGGGGCGGACTTTATCACTCTACAATTACCTGAAAGAAGGTTGTGGTGAGGTGGGGGTAGGTATCTTCTCCCAGGTAACAAGTGATAAAACAAGAGAAAACTGCCTCAAGCTGTGCCAGGAGGGGCTTAGTTTGGGGAAAATTTCTTCACTGAGACAGTAATCGGGTATTGGCACAGGCTACCAAGGGAAGTGGTGGAATCACCGTCCCTGAAGTGTTCAGAAGCCATATAGGTGAGGCCCTTAGTGACACGGGTTGGTAGTGAACTTGGCACCTTAAAGGTTTTTTCCAACCTCACCAATTCCATAATTTCAAAAGCGGCAGCCCTGAAGGCTGTTCGTGCTGGGCAGCTCCTCGGAGTGGCAACCCCTGTCAGACAGCTGGAGTGCATGCTTTAAAGGGCTTTTCTAAATACAGCCCCTCAGTTAAGCTTAGAAAACATTCTCCTGTTAAAGCACCTTTGGCTAAAATAGATTAAGCAATCACTCCTTAAAAGTTCAGTAGAAGTCACAGCAGCAGAGAATTTGATTTCTTTTTAAAACATGTATATTTAGAACTGTAACGCTTACAATTTCATTAAACAATCTTAGTACAATGTGTTTGATCTAACAGTATATTACAGAACAATGTGAAAAATGATTTAATAGCAAACCATGAAAATGGAATTAATTATAATACCTGCAGTGTCAAAGTCACTAACTTGTTACCTTTTCCAGTCAAAGAATCCCAGCAGTCATTCACACTAAATGATGCTTTGGGTTTTATCCAGAATAAAATGGTATGATTTCCACAGAGATAGGGCATTCCTTCACAGAAAGAAGATGCATGACAGTTTTAGCTAGTAGGTCTACTTTATACATCTATTTAGGCATACTTTTTTTAAAAAAAAAATTAATAATAATTAAAAAAAAAGTTTAGACCAGTGCAGGGTTTCTATTCATTTTTCAACTTAATTGCTACTCTTTTGGGAAAGATTGTTTAGTTTTTTCTTTCCCTTTATAATTTAGCAGAACCTGAGTTTAGAGGGAGAAAAAAAAAAAACACAAACCACCAACAAGAACCCCAAACCACCAACAATTAACTTTTCTAATGAGCAGTTCCTCACTTTAGTTTTACTGACAAGTATTTGATATGGGACAGTTTTCCTCTGTGGAGTCTGTTGACAACGCACCATTATAGATCTGCAAGTAGAAAAGGTCATTCTCACATTAAATGCACAAGTTTCAATATCAGAAGCAGGATATCAGGAGTTGTAATTTTTCCAGTCACAGGTGGATTTGCAACATTCACAAAAATTACACTTTTTTATTATTTTTACATTTTTGTATTTACATTTCAGATATAAATAATGAAATTCTTTAAGTTACATGTTTTAACTTTGCTTCACAATTTTCTACATCTGCAAGCTTTCCTATATCAAACCAACCCCTTTTTTTTCCATCATGAATGTGGAAGTCTCGCCTCTAATCATTAATAGTTACACTACTCCTTTATGATGGAAGGTTGACTGTTCAAGTATCACATCATACTGAAATTTTTGCCCCAATTTAAAAATTGAGGCAGCAAACCAAGCCACTTAGAAATGGTAATAAAAGTAATTAATCTGGGAACTCAATAAGCCAAATATTATTAAATTCTATCAATATCTTTCTTTGGTAAGAACTATGCAAGAGGATGACCCAATCCCCACCCCAAAAAAATCATACAATACGTGACATCACAGTGTCTACTCTGTGAAGGAGAAAGCCTCAAAAAACAGAAGGAATTTTGTTCAGTTAAGATTGTTTATAGCAGTAGCTCTTCCATGCATCTAAGAACGCAAATGATGGAAGTTTAATAAAGAATTGCAATGGCAGGAATTAACAGTGATAAAACAAACACAAAACAAATAGAAAAACAACTAATACACCAGGGAATGTGCTGTTGTACGCCTTGTTGTGTTTCTGGCACATGTGGAAAGGCTTGTAAATTACTAAAATAAAAATCCGAGATTTGGATAATTACATCACCCAACTCTAAATTCTAAAATATGTAGGAAGCGTGAAACAAATCTCTCAGTTACCAGTCAAAAAAATAAAGAAGTGGTCCAAATATTTGGATTTTTTGCTTTTGTTGCCCTGTGTTGTGAAGCAGGATGTGACTGAAGGGAGAAAACCCAATAGCTCACACAAAACCTACTAAAGTGGCAATATAAACTAGCTGACACAAGCTTCACTGTACATTTAAATTGATACAATTGTCTGGTGCTTCCATGGCCAGTACATGTTGAGTGCCACAGATCTCCTTAGAGTTAAGAGCGTTACATCAAAGATTAATCGGGGTCATAATCCTTTAAAGTGCTTTCATATCCAGTTTCTAATGGGTTTTGTTTTCTGTGTTTTCATAGAGAGTTGTCACGTGACATTGACTTCCAGAACATGGTCGTCCTTGCTGGGAATGACAAGTATTTGCATACCCATGCTGCAGTTGAATACCTGACCAGATGAGAAGGATTGCAGACGGGGCATTGGCAAACCTTTGTGTTCCCCACTAGCTGCAGAATGCAAGCTACCTCTGCTCTTGATGCTGCTGCTGTCAGCTTGATCATCCACATTCTTGTCCACAGAGAGGTTATCATTTTCAATCCAGCTATCTGTTTAAGACAAAAACCTGCAGTTTCATTCCATGGAGTGGTTAAACAACTTTAATCAGAGCTCAGATGTACAGTCAGCTTGCCACATGTTAGCAGTCACTAGTCATTTCTGCTGATGTTAATAGCCTGTGCACACTTTTGGCCAGCAACGGAGGTATGAGAATAGTGGTTTCTAAGGAGAATTTAAGTGGCATTACCTCACTTTTGTCACAGGCTAGAAGGGTGCACAGAGTTCCTGGAGCTCTGCTGTTTGTAGGAGTGAATACTCAACTACAGCTCTGGGACTACTCAGCATTATAGATAAATAAACTAGGTGGCTGTGGCAATTTAACCTCTTCATCCAATATGGTTTATGTGCCACAGTTCTTCTATTTCATAAAATCATAAAATGGTTTGGGTTGGAAGGAACCTTAAAGATCATCCAGTTCCAACCCCCCCTGCCAGAAGCAGGGACACGTCCTGCTAGACCAGGTTGCTCAAAGCTCTACCCAACCTGGCCTTGAACATTTAATCCTTTCAAAAACTGGGAAAAAAATTCCAATTCTAGAAAGCTAACGAAGACACAGTAGATGTGCAGTTTACATACAACAAAACCACAGGATTAGAGGGCTATCAAATATTTTTCACTTTATTATAAATCTACTGGCAACTAATTTGCACAGTAGTATTTTAAGAAAGAATAAGATGACACATTATTATTCCTCCTCACAGAGGAATAAGGCTGCAACCCAAATTCAAAGTTCCTGTTAGAGCAACATTTTGTAAGTTTCAACTTAGAACTGTGCATAAGTTAAATACCAAAGACACCTACAAGTCAATGTACTTCCTAGCCTTGCTTCTCTCTTTACACAGAACATAAGAGAAGCAGAATCATTTCTGTAAGTAGCCATGCAGTTAAGACAGCTTTACCAGCATCAAGTTGTGTGGAGTGAGCAGAATGGTGAGGGAGGTATTTAAATAATCTGACATCAGGAAAAGGTAGGTATCCAGCAAACAGTGGCATCACTTCCATGTGGACTTTGTGAGTTGCTTGAGCTGCTACAGGCATCGATATCACACCAGAACTTTTTCCGCAGACTGCCCAGTTACTACTGTTGTCAACAACTGCAAGAATAAAGAGCAAACACTATAAAGATCTTTTCTGAAAAATGAAGAACACTCAGTACAGTTTTAGAGCACTTTTAAAATTAGTATCTTAGCAGTATGTAAAAGCTCATCTGCTTTTATGTGTGCAAAGCTGTGCAAGGTAATTAAAAACAGCCCAACCCAAAAGGTAGCATAGTTGGGCCTCTAGTAGTTCAGACTGGATGGATATTCTACGTAAAGACAGATTAATGATGAAAAATAAAATGTGCTCAGTCTAGCAAAATGAATATTGCTGAGCAGCCGTATTCACAATACAAGAATATATGCCATGGAAAGCCTGGCAGATACCATTTTCAAGATGAAACTAATAGGGAATTTTGTCATACTGAAGAAAAATATTCTTACCCTCATACATCAGTTTTGTTGTGCAATATCCATCTGATTCTGTTAATGCTTCGTCTCTGTCAATGTCTGAGAGGTCAACAAGTCGGGTGATTGACACCTCTAAAGAGCAGAGTGAGCCTGTTTTACAATACTCTGCCCCCACTGGTGGGAAAATTTCAGTTTTCACATGATACAGTGTCTGTCAGGAAGAAAACAGTGCTGTTATCAAGAAAAAAGAAGTGTTTTATGTGTTTGAACTGGACAATTGATACAGG
Source organism: Agapornis canus (assembly GCA_036873685.1). Taxonomy (NCBI): domain Eukaryota; kingdom Metazoa; phylum Chordata; class Aves; order Psittaciformes; family Psittacidae; genus Agapornis; species Agapornis canus. The sequence continues at coordinate 4,971 of JBAFWW010005743.1, read as the reverse complement.
ACAAACTTAAACATCCACATCCTATTAAATATTTTTAGTGCCAAATTCAGTTGTAAGTAATGCTCGCTTCATTATATTCCTCAGTTTGAGAAAATAATCAAGCCGATTTTGATTCAATCTATTTCTGATACCAGCAGCAAGCACACCATTTTCCCCTCCAGTTCTGTGCTTTAACTCGGCCTTTCAATGCTCCTAAATGGACAATAATCTTACTATTTAAACAACATAGTGCTAAAAAAGTTTCTTGGCTCCACTTCCCAGACACATACTCAAATTCTGATTAATACAAAACTGCTTCATCACTCCTACCATAACAGTCCCCAGAATAATGGTGCCCACGTTATCAAAGAGCTAATTTTTAATTACTATGAAAATTAAATTTCTACCAACCCCTAACACTGTTTAATACAGTTAGTTCTCTTTAAAAACTCCACAAAGATGCTGATACAGGTGCCACCACATGCTAGTTATGTGCCAGTAGGTAAAAAAACCCACAACCAACCTAAAATATTGCTCAATGCCAGTCTGTAATAGGTAAACAGACAAAAGGATATGACCAAATGAGAATCTTCTCATGTTGCTACTTTCTACCCAAGCATCACAAAGGGTAGCACAAGACTGAATTCAGAGATGAGATTAAATAATGTTGATGTAATTCTGTATTAAAGAGATTCTATCTAGTCTATAATCTTCCTAGCTGATGAAAGGAATAAGAAGTTTATCTATAAAGAGAAAGAAGAAACATTTAAGATAATGGCCTAGAAAACACTAAATATTTCATTAGGGGAGCTCATCTCAAGCACTGAAAAGCCAACTAAAATGCTTTTAATAGCAAAGATTTTTTGGAAATTGCAATTCGCTTTGGAGAGCACAATCTTAAACCTGCAGGGTTGAAAGCAGCTCAGTAATCTACGGACAGTCTTCATGGCACAAGCTCAAGAAGGTAAAACACAATAAAAAATGGAACAACATTAAGTACACTTGTACAAGTACTTGTGCCTCCTCCCCACAGTTCCGTGGCAACTATATAATTCCACTATAGCATATCAAGCTTCAGTTCTACTGTTCAACAAACTGGCTTTGCAATGATTTAGTGTCAGTAGCAATGTCATTACATAAACAGAAGTGGTTTTAATGTATCTCTTGAATTTCCCTTTCCACATATTAGGAAACCATATTCACTTAACATATGCTATACATAGAAGAGAGAACTTACAAAAAAATTTTCCACTTGGAATTCGTAAATGAACGGCTTCAGGGTAACAGACTGTTCTTCAGAGGTAGCTGGACAAAAGCTGACTGAAAACAGGCACTGCAAGGAGAGAGGAAGCTCTTTTGTCCACCTCAATTCCCATACGAAGAATATCGATTGCTTACTGTATATGACCTGAAAGAGAATGTTTATAGTATTAGCTCCTTCCTTCCTCTGCGAAAGGAGTGGAAACGCACATGCATAAGTTCGTCTGTTCTGCCACTAATATTGTTTATGAAAACAAATTACCTGTTTCATGTTAGATAAATCATTAAGGAAAATATACAACCAAAATAATGGTTTGATGTTTTTTAACAAGGCATGCCTAATTAAAAGGGATATGGTTCACTGTCAGAACGAATGTTTCAAAAGGGACTAGTTCACATATCAAGTACATGTGAAAACTATTTTATTCAAAAGCCCAGTTTAATAAAAGATTAATAATGTTTGTGCATAGTTTTCCTAGGCACCAATCAATTTAATATCATGTTCAGACTGAAAGGCTGAAAGAAACATAACAGGGGACTGTTTTGCAACTTAACTAGTTTACAACTGTATTTAATTGGAAAACAGTCTCTACCTGATTTTTTTTTCCTAAAACCTCATGACAAACCGTAGCTGTAAGATGAACATATTAAATGTTAACAGTGATATTAGTGATACATTTGTATAGCTGTTCTTCAAACAAGTATGTAGTACATTGCATGAGGCAAATAACCAAGTTTGAAAATTTACCTAATAATCTTTGCAACTTTTAGAACTTAATCCGAGATCAACAGGTGTAAATGCCTTCTTCTAAAGCATTTTTAAGAATCAGAGGACTACAAAGGTCTGACCTAACATCAGCTATCCAGCCCTACTTAGTACAAAATCTACAAGTTGTAACAAGAACTTTCATCTAGCTGTCCTGCCAATAAGCTCATAAACCACCAAGTGGGTCTTTTACCTGTTGAGATTCAGGGTTCAGAGGTATCAGCTGGAAATCTGCACAATCAGCAGAATTTTTCAGGCTGTTGTCTGAAAGCTGGAAAGAGAGGTCTGACAAATTCTGTATGCAGACTTGCACATATTTCCTGAAAAACATGACAGCTTGTTCAACAAAGGTTGGACAGTTATACTAAAAGAGTACATGTCCATAAAATTGTTTCCAAAGTACACAGCTCAAGCAAGAACAGAAAGGGAGGTCTATTTGTTTCTTTCAGTCTGTTCCTCAATGCTTCTGAGTCTATAGAAACAAAGCTGTAAACCAAAGAACAGAGGAGTGCCATGAGGATGATGAGGGGATGGAGCACTGCCTGTATGAAGGCAGGCTAAGAATGTTGGGGTTGTTCAGCCTGGAGAGGAAAAGGCTGTGTAGAGACTTCATAGCAGCCTTCCAGTATCTGAAAGGAGCCTACAAGGATGCTGGGGAGGGGCTCTTCATTAGGGACTGTAGTGACAGGACAAGGGGCGATGCGTTCAAACTGAAACAGGAGAAGTTCAGGTTGGATATAAGGAAGAAGTTATTCCCTGTGAGGGTGCTGAGGCACTGGCACAGGTTGCCCAAAGAAGTGGCGAATGCTCCATCCCTGGCAGTGTTTAAGGCCAGCTTGGACATGGTCTAGTGTGAAGTGTCCCTGCAGAATTCAACTGCAACAGAGCCTGAATGCATCAGGAAAAAAACACTGGACACTTTGGAAGGAAGAGGGCTGGAGCACTCTGTCTTCCCATTCCAGGATAGGATCCACTGCCTTTGCATTGCTGCAACACCCAAAACTTCTACAGCAGCTTCATGCCTTCATAATGCACCTACATCTCTGCTTTGGTCAGTCCCTGCCAGACAGGCAAGGTTTTAGATGAAAATTGAATCTATATTTGAGATACACAAACAAAACATTAATAAACATTAAAAGGATGAATTTAGGTTAGAGATGCTGCAAAAACTGCTCAGCATTTCCTTCAAACTTGTATTCCACATTTTAAATTTCCTGAGTAGGTGGATGCCGATTCTTACAGCAGAACCAGCTTCCAGAAATTTGGAAACTATTACAGCTGGTACATGCCTTGCCCACAAACCAGACTGGAGCCACCCATTGTGAAAGAACAACTAAAGCGGTACTAAAATAGTGCTTCTGCTCTTCAACAGCACCAGCACAGAAATATGAATGTGATATTTCACCTGCGGAGTCCTGGAGGTGTTTTTAAGCTGTAGGAGAGTAATATCCCCTTTCTGGCAAAGCCATTGTGCCTTTGAGAAGCTTTCGAAATGAGCCATGTGGTGGCAGGCCAGCAGCCACCCCATTGGGTTAAGTGACACTTGTGAAAAATGGAATTAAGGAAGGAAGTGACAGGCCTTTTGAAGGATTTCATCATCCAGTTTCCCCATTTGCTGTCTCTGCTCAATTGCTTCTCAACCTCCTACAACTGCCCTCCCCTTCTCATAGTTGGCAACCATGGGAGTCATTGGGGTTTCATTAAGCCCTGCTGCTCTATTGCCATCCTGCCAAAGTTGTAGAAAGGTTTATGTGGCTTCCTTGACAATTCCTGCTTTATAACCCGATTTTATGGTGCTGTGTCAGGAAAGAGAAGCATATGTGAAGAGAGGTGAGCCAGAGGTATGTGTGGAAGGGAGAGAGGGGAAGCAAAAGCCTGAGAACAGCTGAGTCTGAGGCATCAAAGAAAGAACAGAAGCACCCATCTGCAGGCAGGCAAAGATGGGCTTTCTTTTAGCAGGAGCACAAATGCTGCCAAGTAAGGCTTGTAAAGCTTTGCTTATTTAAAGTTTCTTACCCTCCTACTAACAGGAGTAACCTGTTGTCATTCGGGTAGAAGATTATTTTTAGCCATTATAACAATCCAGTTTTGTACTGCTTTATCAAGCAACCGTATATAGACATATATGCAATATTCAATATTCCTGCTGCTGAAGAGGAATCAAAGGTAACACGTATGATACAGAATCCTAAAATGGTTTGGGTTGGAAGGGACCTTAAAGATCGTCCAGTTCCAACCTCCCTCCTGTGCCCTGCTCAAGGAAAGACCAAAGAACCAACAGCTGTTGTAGATTCTTTACCATTTAGCAATTCCTATAGGTTGCACAGAATTCTATCCTTACCAATACTATACCAGGGCACATACAGACCAGCACCCAAATGCCAGGTTTAATAAGCCAGAAGCTGAACCGTTCATACTCAAATACTGAGAGTGCCAAACAAGCTTTTGCCAGGCTGCAGCAGGTAATAAAGCTGTAGAGAGGGCAAGAAAACACAGTATTGCCGAGAGCTCCTATGGAATGCTGAAACCTATTCACTAGCATTCTCCAGATTACTTGGGCTGTGCTTGTTGGCTCTTGGGAAATCTGGTTCTAACTTTTCTGCTTCTCTTGCACATTAAGCAATGTTTAGAAATAGATCACTTTGACATGAAGAAGAAATTTGCTTCACAGTGCTTAATGAGAGAAATTTGAATATAGATTAAATCTGATGCAACCTCCACTGTGCTGAACCAGCAGTAATAACAAAATGTCCTTTTAACCTCCACTGAGGAGCAATTTTAGAGATATAACAAAGATATTTACATCAAATCAAAAGCTGAGAACTTTCCTCATGATCCCAGAAAAACACAGGCTGTAGTCACCTATACACACATACCAGTATAACCACCCAAGGCTGGCTTAGAGCTCCATGTCCCTCTTGTGCTGCTGCCCCAGAGCTGGATCAGGGCTGCAGGGGGGTCTCCCC
>JBAFWW010005737.1:5533-20006 GCA_036873685.1 Agapornis canus | reverse complement strand
TTGGACAGAGCCTTGGGTGACATGGTTTAGTGTGAGGTGTCCCTGCCCATGGCAGTGCGGCTGGAATTAGATGATGCAAAGTTCCTTTCCAACCCTAAGTATTCTATGATTCTATGATTTCTCATACAGCCTGGGAGTCCTCCAGTTATTACTGTGATATTATTATTACTACTGAAAATAAATATCATGCAAGTTAATATCAGCTTACCATATCTATTCAGTCCCACTCTGTGTGGGAGAGCTTTTTGCAGCTAGCATCCCTTCAGGGAGTTTATATTAGGTTGATGAGAGAACAGTGAATTACTTCTTGTCTGGTTTATAATATGCTGATTATGAAAAATTCTGGCCAGGTTGATGTAGTGTTCTCAGTGCTGTGAACAGACTCTGGGTTTTGTTAAGAGGGTGTTCCGGTCCATCCTGCCGGAGGAAAAAAAGAGCTGCTTTAAATAAATAAATAAATAAATACATAATATGTAAAGCTTGCATTGCTCAACTATTCTGTTTGAGACTCTGTCAAGATTTCTGCTGCTGAGAGAGAGTTGACTTTCATTTGTTCCTCTCTGCCACAACGCTAAATCCGTACAGTTTTGATATCCTTGCTGCACTCAGTATTATTCGCATTCAGGTTTTTATGTACATGTGGCCTACGCTGGTGTAAATTCACTGTTGATACCAGTGGGAGGAAGCTGATTTACACCTGCTGAGAATATGCAGGGCTTTTTTTTGTCCTAGCATAATCTCCACCCACCCTGGGAGAGACTTTGTTGTGATTGCAAAAGACAAACCTTCCTTTTTTCCTTCAACTCTTCCATTTCTGGGAAGACAAAGTGCCCATTCCCTGTATATCTGCTCATTCATGTGCCTGCATTACCCCTGCTCCTTGAAATGGGGAAGGCCTCCATGAAGCTTTTGGTTTCTCATGACAGAAATCTCTTGCAACATCGGCTCAAGCTGTTCATGGGTGACGTCTACAGACAGTTTTGGAAAGCCGGACTGGGTGTTATCTTCAGTTGGTGTCCTGGTGTCCCAGGAGAGGCAGCAGCAGCTTTTGGAAAACAGCTCCTCCCATGATGTTGAAGGTAGGCAGAGCTATAGCTCCGCTCAAATGGACATACATCCCCTTTCTCCCAGCGCTGACACCAGCTGTGGATGGCAGCAACAGAAGCCATTAGGCTGAGGCCTTGGCCACATGTCACTGACAATACTGCCATATGCTGGCTCTGGTGCACAGCTCATAAGGGTGTTGTCAGTGCCCAAGAGTCACTAAGAGCCGTATAATCTATTTATACTGCCTAAGTTGTGTATGTATGGACCCTGTAAATAAGCCAGACCCTCCCTGTTTTATGATAAGCTACTTTGGCTTATGGAGGCTGGATTTTTTCTTAGGAAGCTCAATCCTTTACAAGCCAGGGTTGGCCCCATATGTCTGCTGTCTGACTTGCAAAGTCTTTGGTTTTTGTTTTGTTGAACATATCTTCATGATGCCTTGTTTGGTTTCTTCTTATTCCTTCTATCACATCTTTACTTATTTTTCTCATTTTTACTTTATTCTCCTTTCTCTGCTTTCTGTTATTTGGTCATCTGTGCATAGTCCTTGCCTTTCTTCTCATGATTCCTTTCTTTAAACTCCACATCCATTTTCCTCTTATTATCTCTCTTCCACTCACAGTGTGTGTTTCTTCTATATTTTTTTAACTCACAGGGGACATTTTCCTCCTGAACACCAGTAGGCTCCCAGATAGATGTGAGTTCAGCCTGCATAGTCCCATCCTGCCTGGGAGCTTGGACTCTTGCTTGCTGGAGCTGGCCATATGTTCACAGGATGCTGTTCCTCTCCTCCAGAGGTTCACAGTTGAAATCAGATACGTGGAGACAAACAGGAATACCATAATTGCTCTAAGAGTCGGCCATGAGGAGGATGCTGGGTAAGACAATCCATTTGCAGCCGTTTACACTTTGAATTGCAGGGTAGAGTGAAGTCCCTCTGGGCCAATGTTTATCAGTATCTTCTCCCTTCCTGAGCTCATTGCTGCAGAAAATTAAGGTAGAACTGACAGAACTGAAGTATGCAGCTTCCTGATGGGATGTCTGTTACAGATCCAGCTTGTGTGCGTCCCTTTTGCAAAGAACACACTTGCTTAGGACTCACTCTTTTTCCCTTGCTTTTGGAAGAGTCAGGAATGGCTGACTCTCTCACTGATGCTAGGATCATAGCTGTAAAATGCATTCAGTCTGAAGACTGCCTTGGCAATATTGAAAAATATTCAAGGGGTTCACATTTGTCACAAGGGTCACATTTCTCAGTCTGAGTCAGGATTATCTTTACCTGTTTTGTAATTTCCTCCTTCCGACTGCTAAGTTCAGGAGCATTCTCTTTTGCTTCATTTCGAGAGTCCAGAGAAGAGAAAAACAGAGTCAGGGGGTGAGAAGAGGTGAATACAAAAAAAGAAAGTGCAGCAACCTTGGATCTTGTCCTGTATTCTACTCTGTTTGATCTTCCCAGTGTTTCACTTTTTCATTCCTGTGTGTAGCAGGATGCAGTGAGAACGAGAAATAGGCAAAGGGAATGAATCACAACAGGAAAAAAGGAGAAAAGTCCACATGTCATCTGATTTTGCCATTTTCCATGTGTTTGTTTTTCCTTTGCTCCAGTCTGCCTTGTAAGAACCTGGGTCAGACACACAACAGAGCTTTTTATTTCCATCACCTGACTGACTCCCATGGAGAACTTAAGGAATGGATCCCAGTTCTTGTTTTCTTTGAATTCTCTGGCACTCCCCAGGCTGCCATGGAAATCTGTAGCCAAGTCTTATGGTCAGCCAAAGATAGCAGAGTTTGACTAAAACATAGTATTTATTTTCCTTCACATCCCTCTCCTGCTTTTAGTTATTGCTCACTTCCTTCCTGGCTGCTCCTTCCCTTCTCCTGGGATCAGTTTCTAATGTTCTTTTTTTACCTGTAGCTGTCCTTGCTGCTTTGAGTATCTGACAAGCCACTTTAACTGCACCCACAGCTCCATTCCCCTGTATAAACTCATAAAATACCCTTTGGATATACTTATCTGGCCAAACCAAGCTTTGATCACAACCACTGCAGCATCTCTGGAATGAATCATAGATATTGTTTAACAGTTTATTTGAGAATTGCAAAAACAATTTTACATGAAATCAAGATATCATCTCTCGAAGAGTGATGGTATTTAGATTTATTAGAATGGAATAGGCTTTACTGGAAGCTGGCATAGATACTGGTATTATGTTTTCTTTATTGAGTGAAATGAAGCACTGGTAAGCTCAGAGGGTTTAGTATTAAGGTTTTAAACATGGAAGGCAACTGAGTCCCATTTTAAATGATGTTAGAAAGTATAGTAGACAGACAAAACAGAGTTAGAAACCGTGTTAGGTGAAATACCCTTCCTTTCCCCCCTCATTACAGGGAGACACTTTAAAATCTCTGCACAATTCCAGAAAAATGTGAGCATGAAGGCAGGACAAACTGTTTCTAACACAGCTTCTTACTAGGCAGGTAGTCTGAAATGAATTAATCCATGATTAAGATTTTAACAACACTGGTTGTTAAGAGGAGATATCATCCTAAAGTGTTCCTGCTTTCCAAGGCAGGAACAAAGACACAGGTGGACCTTCAGAGACTATGTCCTGTGAACAAGTAGCACACAGTCACAGTATTTCTTGTTACATATACCATACTTATAGGTTGTGGATATTCTGAGTTCCTAGCATTAGAGGGAGAACCACTGAGGGAGTGAGATGTCACTGAGGGAGTGAGGTGTTTGAAATCCTTTATATGTACAAAAATACATAAAGTTACATTTCCCATTATCTCAGTCTTGCTCAGACATCAAAGCCTGTAGTTTTCCTTGCAAGTCCAAGCCTTCACCTGGGAGTTGGCTCAGAAAGCTGTCTTCACTTTCTCAGGATTACAGTTATAGTGCTTGTACAGGGCATGTCTAATGTCTCTTTTACTATTTTGCTTATCCACCTTTTCTATCATTACCATACAGATGCAGAAACAGTCACAGCTGCAAATACTTCTTACCCCAGTGTACTTTTATTTTGAATGGTTTCACATGCTTGCGTTTGGTTTTGACCACAATTATTGCAGTTTTGTCAGCTGAAACTGTTTCAGCAGTTCTGTTTCTTTCAACTCTTAAGTACTCACACTTTAATGAATATAAAAAAGCACCACTTGGGGCAGAGATAATCCTTTCCCTTTTCACAGTCAGTAAGCCAAGTTGATTTTTTTCTGTTTTCTTTCTGAAATATAAGGCACTGGCCATGATAGTCTTGGCAGGTTAAAAACCAAATGGTTCACAGCCATGTGCACACATGGGTTTTCAGTTAGCCAGCCTCATAAAATAACATTGCTTAATTTTTCGTGTCTTCCCCCATTTGGGGAGGAGACAGTGGTACTAGAATGCCCTGCCAGCTTCTGAGGCATATGTAGAACTTTACCATCTTTGACACTTCTAATAATGTGGTTGTTTTCATCCACAAAAAAACTATTTAACTTCTGCTATTGTACATTGAAACATTGCCATGTATTTAATCTGAACACCTAGAAACACTCATGGTCTTTTGGGTTTCATAAATTAGGTGTCCATCGACATAAGCCTTTGAAAGGGAGCAGTGTGGTAAGCATCCTCAGAAAATGCCTAATACATACTGACAACAGTGAACACCATTTTGATTAAAAACCTGGATGTTGATGAAGACTTGCAGGCAACAACTTCCTGTATGTAGAAAAGTAATGTAAAGTTTCTAATTTGTACATTCACTGGTTGAGCCTAGAAGCAGTTAGCATATTGCAGAAACACCTTTGTGCAATAACCCATACAGTGAGTCCCCTTAATCCTGAAAAGGTTTCAGCTTTCCTGTTCAGCTTTATTGAATTTTTCATTCTTAATGAAGAAATTGTTGTTCTTACTAATAAAAGTCTTTCTTAAAATTAATCATCAGTTGCAGTTGGATATGGGAAGGCATGGCATAGGAAGGGGAGGAAAAATCTGGCTCAGCAAACGAGATTGAGAGGCTAATGAAAATCAGAAGTTGAAATTATAGGTTTGCAGGGTGAATCTTGAATTCTTTTGCCTTAAGCATCAGGTTGCTTGTAATGCCAAACTTTCTACCCATGCAAATATCTCAATTATGTCAGAGTGATAGCCCTTCCATACACACAAATCAATTATGACATCTCTATTTAGACAAATAGTAATATCACCTTGTTACTTGAGATCTGGTTTGACATATAATCAATAGTAAAGGTATTGCCGAACTGGGCTGATGCAGTGATCCATCTTCACTAAATCTACAGTGGGCTCCATTCCGGATTCCATTAAGGAAATTAAATTGGCTTTGACTAGCCCCCGTTTGGATAGTGAGAACAAACAAAGAAGGTGTAACTATTTACAGTATTAGAAATCTAGGTGCACTTGGCTATTGGGGTGAGGCTTTCTCTGAAGGGGAATACCTTGATGATGATGAGACTCCATACACTGAAGTATTCTCGGTGATGTAAAGCTACTTGTTGTTTTTATAGTCTCTGAATGCTTGCCAGCTTTTTCTGCGGTGTAATAAATGCATCCATGTTTCAGTGCTGGAGATACTTTGGTGCAGATATATTTTGCGGGACATTAGGGCTCTGGCTCAGAAGAGCTGGCAGTTCACAGTAATGGTTTAAGGTAGTGGCATGGCTCTTCTATAAGATGCCACAGTTCTTCCTGCAGAGATGGCAGAGTGGACAGTGTGTCTTTCTCAGTTGTGACGTTTCAGAGGTTGGTTTATTTAATAATGTCACTGGTGAGTTTCATTTATTTTGATACCCCAGGCTATTAATGGCAAGTTCTAACATGTCTGGCCTGTAAACCATGTAGGATTATGGTGCAGTAGCTGAACTAGTCATTGTTATCAGCATGGGGCAGTAATCTCTTTAGTTGCTACTGAATGCATCTAATACTGTTTGTGAATGAGAGGCTGTGTGCTACCGGTTCCTGCACTCAGGAGTGTGATAATGCTAGTGATACTGTGATGTCTCAGCTCCAGGGGTGGGTTGGAACAGGGAGGCACTAGAGCTATGTGTCAGTGTTCAGAAGATCTAGTATGCTTTATAGGTAAAATCAAGAGATTTAAAGACTGCCCTTCAGTGGAGTGATGCAATGGAGTGATGAACAAAGCTGTGTCATGCAGCATAAGTGATTTAGTTCTGTGTCACTGCTAAATGGCCTCAGACATCATGCCACTGTGGCAGGGAGGGACTACATTTATAACTGTAGTTATAAGATGTATTTATAAGTGCTGGACATTCCTGAAGCTGAAAGTAAAGCAGCCATTCTTCTTTGGTAGGTAGTAGATATGGTACAGTTGCAGTTCAGGGCTGGATATTTCTGAAGCTGAATTAAATTATATTGAACTATTGAATATGATATCATGGGACAAGAAAGAGGAGAAACAGGGTCATGTAGGGTCATCTTGATAAGAGGAGCTCAACTTCAGATGAGTTTAAGGTGTCTGTGGGTATTTATGCGTGCATACAATGGTGAGAGTGGAAGATGGGGGATGCCATACAAGAGAGAGTCAAAAACTTGCCCCAGAAAAAGGTAGTAATTGGTTTGTGGAGGGAAGAATGAGCTACCTAGCTAATCAATGGCAAGAAAAAGCAGAGAGTATGATAAAAGATTAATGTTATTTTGCTTTTTTTGCAACTTGCAAATTAGGTGGTCTGTGATTTTTTATATTGTGTCCAGTAGAGATGTGTTTGTTGTCCAGGTGTTGCCTTCTAATGTTTTTGTGGTGCAGGACAGGGGCTAGATGATTGCTTCATGGCAGCTGAAGGCATTTCCCAAATGAAAATATAATAATAGGAGCAGATCCTGAGCAACACATCTTAACACTGTATCCTGGCCTCCTTGATATAGCACTGGCACTGACTCGGAGTCACTCATCCACGGTGCCCCCAGCAGCTTCAGCAGCATGCAGGGGCTGAAACATTTAGTGTTTCTGTCTGGTACTCTTTCCAGAAAAGAGTTAAGAGCAAGGATTGCTTTGTCCCTCTCCTTGCTACAATCCCTTTACAAAATAACAAAATACATTTTCAACTCTATTTTATTTTCTCCTTAATGTGAGGTGGGACAGTTGTTTTTAAATAAAAACAATATAGAAATTTTTTTTTAAAACCTGCTGTATTTTTTGATGACATTTGGATACTCTGACTCCCATCAGACTGATTTGAGCGAGCTACTCTGGAAATTGCCATCTGATACCTTTATGATGATGGCTAAGAACCATCTTTAAAATTAGACTGCCTGGGACCATGTCTTTCTCTGCACTGCCACAACTGCTGCACAATTGAGAAACCTTTGCAATCTAGGGACTATGGGATTTGTTCTGTAGTGAAATGTAAACTGCCAGACAACCTGCATTTTCTGCAACACCACATCTCTTCTTCCCCCTGCTTTGTGGGTGCACTTTAGCTTGTTAAACTGAGAAATTAGATTGAAAGCATAGAAAGGGGTTCTTACACTTGACACAACCAAGAAGCATCCAGACATTCCAGTACTTCCAGTAGGTACAATGTCAGTGTTAGTTTGAAGAGATCCAGAGACTTGCACAGCTGCTTGATTGATCTGTGCTTGCAAGAGCAAACAGAATGCAGCCATATATGTGGGAGGCATGTGTTGGGGTGCGTCCAAAACTGGTGACCAGTTAAGTCCCATTTTAATTTAATCATTTGGAATAGTTGTGCCTTTTCATCATTAATGATAGGATCTGCAGCAAAGATAACTGAAATGAACTTGTTAGGCTGAACTTCACTTGGTTTATATTAACATCCTTTTATTATGTTGGAATTTGCATTCACCAAGCTTTCCCCATGTGGATACTGTTACTGCTATTTGGTAAACTGCACAATCTTTATGGTAGAGATTCGATGGATTCCAGTGTGCTGTGAGTATGTCTGATAGCTCTTTGTGGTCTTCTAGGATGAAATGGAAATACCTGATGGCCCAGATTGGCCGTATAGAAAGACCTTTTGAAATCACCTTGCTGTATTCAAACTGTGGAGCACAAGAGGTTGGAGTATTGGCAGTGGGCTCCTTGCAACTCAGGAACTGCTTTCATGGTATGTTGCAATACAGTCAGGTTTGGAATAACCAAATGCAATCAGAAAAGAGAACAGCATCCTCACCAAAATTGAAGGATGTGATCTGGGACTTGATCAGATGTGTTTTAAATGAAAGCTGAGTCTCCTTTGGGATTTCTGGCAATGCTTACCTGTCAAGGGTCACATTTGCGTGTTTTATGTGTGTGCACGCATACATACTTGCTCCAAAAGCAAGACTGAAGCTCAGAATTACAGAAGTGATTTAAAAGTGATCATCTCTGCTCTTCAGCTTTGCTTTGCTTCATCTTTGTATGAGAAAACAACAGGGTTTATGTTGCATCCAGCAACAGGGATGGAAAAATGTCTTTGCCTAGATTGTTTTAACAGTAACATTTCTTTATTAAATAAAAAGAACAAAAGATACTGTATGTCACCAGAAGCCTTTTCCACACTGAAGCTCTATCTTTCAAATCTATAAGGAAAAGAAGCATTCATCTGCTCTGCATGGAATCTCTTTGCTACTGCCAGAACTTCCACCTAAAATGAAAATAATTGGAATGTAAATGTTTCCTCCAAAGGACTGAGCACTCAGCTCAGAAATCCTCAGTTTTGCCTGGCATTTACAGTCCTGTTGTGTGTGCCATGCAGATGATCCTCAATAGCTGTGCAGAACCTTGCTAATGTTATTTAAGCTTCTTGGAAGTACAAGAGTCGGCACAGGCAGCCCTGCAGGTTGGAGACATAATCATCTTCACTTCCTGGTTTTCATGTCTTAATGTAATGCTATTGCCTGGTTTGCAGATGCTGTAGAAATAGCTTGGAACGTAATGTAAAAAGTTTCAAATGAAAAAAAAAGTATATTGGTTTCACAGATCTGTTTCATAATATATCATGAAACTGGATTTGATCATATTACAGTTTTAATTTTATTGCAGTCATTAATCTTTATATTACATTTTTAATCTAATGGGGTTTTGACAGTCATGGAGTCTTGAGGGGATGTGTATGGTCTGAAGCACTATGCTAAACACTCAGCCCCTAAATAGGCTGATGCATGTAGGCAGAACAATACAGTGCCATGAAGAAATACTACTTCAAACTACTTTTGCATGTTTTCCAGAGGAGTAATAGTCCCAGTGGAACTTCTTGCAGAGGTCTGCTAAAGGGAAGCAGATCCAGAAGATGAAATCCTGCAGGTCCATAGCAGACCCATGCACATCCACATCCACAGGACAGGCTGGGAGCATTGAGTCATGCTTTTGGGACATATCAGACTTAAAATTGTGCTCAGGCTCATTGCTGCTTACTTGTGCAATCAGTCATTTGCTCCTAATAGCTGGGACTGGCTAGGATGCATGATTAAAGCTCTGCATAGTGAGCCCAACTTGCTGGAGAAGCAGCTATGTTCTTGGGCTGGCACAGAAATTTGTTAGCAGCACAAATATTAGTTAATCCTGAATCTTAATAGGGCATAGCAACGTGTCTGTCTTGACTGGAGCTAAGTGCATATCTCTGCTCCCAGCAGTGGTGTCATGCAACATACCACAGCTGCCTGGCAGGAGCATAGTGATGTGTATAGAACTGAGGAGCACGTCATGATAGGAAGTTGCAAGGTCCTTCATAACAATAAAACGCCGCCAAAACCAAAACAACCAACACATACAAACACCCCCCCAAAAAAGAATAGTGATTATCTAAAAATAGCACAAACACAGCAGAAGACAGTGCATGAGAAAGGAGCAATAAATTTGGGCTCCATGAGAGCTGAGGTGAATGTCATGCTGGGAATGTCATGCTGGGATAGAAACCTGCGTGGTAAAGAGCAGAAGTGAGTATTGTTTATCACCCAAAGAATACTATCTGAGGTCCTTCATGTGAAGGCTGATACATGTGAAGGTATCATACACTTCTGCCAATGCATCTCTGGGCTTCTTTGTCTTTTTCTTTTAGATAAAAAAACCCAAGATCACTCTGTATATGATAAAGTCTCCACCTTTCCCTGCCTTCCTGGAGGCTGTGTCAGCCACCTACAGATCTGTGAATTCATCAGTGACTGCCCTGCCAAAGAACTGGACGGAGTGAGGTGTGGTGAGTATGTGGCATGGCACCTCGTGGGAACCCTCCTCCCTTTAGAAGAAATTTAAAATGAAATCTCTAGATTAATTCAGTATTTTGCCTCCTTAATTAACTTTGCCTATTTACCTTAATTGGATACCAAGATTCACTTCGAAAAGTCACCCTATATAGGATAAAACAGATTCGGATTGTTTGGCTTGGATTTTTAAATATTGCAGTAAGGAGCTTAATGACCTGTCTTGCATAGTTGCTGCTACTATAGAGAAAAGCAAAACCTTATTTACATGCCTGCAGCTAGGTGAGAAATTCCTTCTGGACCTTTCTTCAGTGGAAGGTGCTGATCATCTTTCTAGTGCCAGCCACCAACACAGTATTAAATCTGTTCCTCCAAGATCCCTGTTCAAAGCTCTTGCACATCATGATGGAGAAAACCCCTGACTCATTGTATGTGGTGCTAAGAAGCAACATTTAGCTTTGTTGTAAGTACAGTGGCAGAAATCCGCTTAATTTGCCTTCCTTTAAGTGAATATAGAAAATTTTGTGGTGGCTGAAGTTTCGTATGCAGCAAGGCCTTTCCAAACATATGGCAGTGATTTAAAGTTCTTTGCATTGTGGGAGCTGCAGTTTTATACAGTATCTATTGCAGGACAAAACTGCAAAATCTCAAATATCTTCAGAAGGAAAGTGTTGGCTTTCTGATGGTGACTCTGGAAATAAACAAATGACACTTACTAATATTTTGACATTGAAGACTGAATAGTATAGGTTGGGTAGCTTAGCCACGGTCAGTTTTGATGTTTGCTGCTGTTTGTGTTCTTCCATAATCAAGTTTCTCCTATTTTCCTGCTTCTTATTCACCATTGTAGACAGCCTCCCAGAGGGCTCACATTGCTCTTTTGAAGAGGGCCCATGTGGCTGGACACTGAATGAAAGTGCAGCATCCCCTTGGTCTATTCGGGGTTTTACTGAAGTGATTCAAGATGACTTGTTTGTAGGGTCTACCTTACAAGCCACTGCTGGTAGGTTCTTCATGGTTCTCTGTGTGTGTATATACAATAGCCTCGAAGTTAGGGTTTAAAATTGGTTTAAAATTTTTGACATCATTGTCAAGTGAACTTTTAACATCAGTATTATCTATGACAACTTTAAATGTAGCTAAAATTAACTTCTGAACATGGTTCTAAATTTTATATGAAATGAGTTCTGCAATAAAGTTAACACAAAATTATTGGAGACTAGGATTCTCCTTCACCTTAAAAAATATACAATTAATTCTATTTTCTATCTGCATGCCTCTTCCTTCCTTCCTCTTATGAGCAATGCAATTGCAGAATACTTCACCAGCAACACAATAGCTGCTGCATTACAAAATACAAATTGCCCAACAGAACTGCCAGTGGATTAGGAAAAGCATCACATGTAAGCATATCCTCAGACCAAGTGATTATACAAATTCTGTGCCATAGAATGCTGCAATAAAAAAAAAGAGTCAGATAATTCCCAGAACTGTCAGCTTGGTAAATAAGAAGGATGGAGGCCAGTCCCTCACATGGTCATGTTGAAAGTCAGACCAGTTAGCACAGATGAGTCTTGCCTCATAGCTCCCTGTCAAAATAAAGATGTCCATATGAGTGTCCTGTTTGTCTCTTGAGAGCTTGCATGAACTGCCCCTGGGAGTAAAGACTACAAATAAGCTCTTACAACCCAGTGTTTGTCTCTGCAAGAGTCATTGATGCTTGTGGTGTAAGAATTAGGGCTGATTAGTAGTTCACAGTAGATTGGTGTGAGCCCCTGTATAGGAAGATACTTGTGTGATGCCTGAGGTTTATGCAGTCATGTTCCAGGAGAGGGTTTGGGATGCTGATGTCTGTGCTACTGAAATCTACCAAAGTACTTATTATATCCTCACTAACAGATCTACTCTAAAGATGTGCTTTTCTTCATACTTATATTGTGGTTCAGCACAATGATGTTAAATTATTTCAAGTGAGTATAAAAAGGAGCAAAGCATCATCTTGTCTTTTCTGATTCCTTTTTCATAGGACACTTCCTCTACCTGCGAGCAGACAGCAATCAGATGAGTGGTATGGCCAAGGCTTACAGTGCCAGCTTGCCAGCCAGTATTGCCACTCAAGACTACCAGGTATATCACTGCGTATTAGCACCTATGTGGAGTTAATCTGTAGGCACTGTTTGCACAATTAGCCCAATCTCCTGTGCCTCTGCACACTCTACAAAACACTGGAAAGCAGAAGAGTTGGCTGTACTGCCTAGCTAGCTACTTGTGGAAAACTGGTAAGGAGACATGAGATGCATCCCCAGTAAGTAAAAGCAGGAGTCCCACATCAGCTCCTCAGTATGGAGAACTCCCCAGCCTACCTGTACCAATTATTCCTCTGAAGGGTACCCAGCACCTGAATTGTGTAGCATGGCCTTGGTTCATAGAAAAGGGAGTTGGCTGTCTGAGCTGTTGAGCCATTCAGTATATAACTACTGCTGAGACTTCACTTCATAAGTTCTGCAATACTTTCTCAGGAGTTAACAGACTTAACAGTTTCCCACACTCCCAACAGGAGTGTGAAGTTAGTAGGCACTACATTTTGCAGGAACAGATGAAGGTTATAAACTTCTGTTAACATTCTTCCGGAATTTCAAAAGGTGAGGGCAACCTGGCATGAATAAACTCATATAACCTGCCTTCAGCCCAAATCTTTATAAAGAATAAGTGGAGCTTGGAGATGCTGTAATTAAAAATATTCAATATTATATTCATAACACTTAGGGAAATTAAGCTGCAAGTTTGAGCTGGAGTCCAGCCCTGCCAGGGGAAAAGTGAAAGCTTTGATGCCTCCTAATTAGAACTGGCAAGAGAAATACAGTGCATGTGCCAAAAATGTAACTTCAGCATTTGTGTTTATTTATAAATCCAGGTCAAGCTGGCTGGGTAGTTTCAACAAAATAAAATGTGTTTGGAGCTAGGTTCACAAACCCAGGAAGAAGAGAAGCAGTAACTGTTGGTTATGGTGTACAGATCACATAAGATCTGGACCCATTCTCTCCTTCACCAGCAAGGATTTGGATCCACCTTTCGACAGCAAGGAACTTCCTATGGTTGTTCTTTGCAGCACTTGCATGAGTGTGCTCCCTTTCCTACTGATGTTCTCTGTAATATAAAGAGCAGCTGAGTGCTCAAAGCAGTGGTGGATATAGCATATCCCTCTTGCTCTGTGGCCAAGTGGAAGTGGTTGCTCCAAAGAAAGAGGAAGGAACACTGCTTCAAGATACTCTTAGGGCTGGTGATCGGGTTGCTTACCTGTCATATGGCTGTTACAATCCAGACTTGGAGCAAGTATATGGATTGAGGTTTTCTGCCTCTGGAGATGGCCTAATTCCTCATTTCAAGGTCATTTGGGGCAGGACAGTTCTTCCATGGAGAGCACTTACATAGGTCCTGGATGCAACACACTAACCTGGGTGGTTACAATGGCAATCCTCTTTTTAAACCTAAAGATTTAAACTGTGGTTCAAACCCATTCGCAGGAATCTTTAAGCTGGTGAGAACATCAAAGAGGAATGCAGTTAGAATTGGTTTTCTGCAATAACCTCTCTAGTGGAAGCATTTAGTGATAAAGCGTTTCTTAAGTTTAAGCCTGTGTTCTTCTGCTTTACTACTTTCTGTTCCTGGAGGAGATAGCAAGGAAACCAATGATCTTTCACTGAGATGGTGTCTGAGGCCATGGATATTGTTGTCAGTGGTTGGAGAACAGCTGCCCAACAGGAGTGTCAGTCAGGGTCCCCGCCAAGCAAATCCTGTGCTGAAACAGTGGTGATCCATACATAAGCAATGAGGGTCTGAGTGTGTGCCTGATTAAACAGTTTGACCCAGGATCAAAGGTTTGGTGTCTCAAATCCCCAGGGAGAGAGAAGTGAGTAACTTTCTCTTATCACAGGATACCTTTCTTTTCTTCCTCTATTACAGATCCAATTCTCAGTGCATGTTTTTGGCAGCTACAATGGTACCATCTCCTTCTCTGTGAGGGAAGAGATAAAGGGAGCTCCAGTCATCTTGCCCATGTGGGAAAGGGAAGGGAGCTGGAGTGACCACTGGTTTCTCATCACCTTACCAATGCCAGTGCTTCAGAATCGGTAAGAGTTCCACCAGCAGCATTCAGTTAGTAAATTGTTACTGTCTTTGTTGTGAAGCGTCACCTTCATTCTTGCCTTCTTCCAGGGTAATTTCTACTATCCCCTTCCCCCAAAACCCCTCCCCCCCCCCCTAGTA
>JBAFWW010005736.1:0-17273 GCA_036873685.1 Agapornis canus | reverse complement strand
ATCCCCTGCTAGGCAGCATCGGCGGTTGGGGGGGAGGCGGGAGGCGATGCTGCCAGCCCCCTGCCCGCAGCCTTGGGCTCGCCGGGGATGGAGGCACCCTCTGGCCGGGCCACTGCAGCGAAGGCCCATCTGCTGCCCATGCTCGGCTGGCGAGGAGGGCACGGGCTGGGGATGCGTGCCAAGCCTGCAGCAAGAGAGAAGGAGTAACAGGAGTGTGTGCGTAGGAGGGCAAGCATACATACAAATTGCATGTGTATGATCGGCATCAAACGGCCCCTCTCCCCCTGAACCCTCTCTGTGTCACACTGCTACAGTCCTCCCGTTGGGGGCTGGCTGCAAAGGGACGTGGGTACCCAAGTTCTCCCCTCCATTCGTGCAAGGGGTTTCAGGTCGTTTGCGGGTTGGAAATAGGTGTGTGTCCTGCTGGAGTGGCACAGGCTGCTGTAGCTCTGTCCTTGTGAGTTTTGCTCTCTGGGTGAGCGTGACAAAGGTGATGGGGAGCACGCATCCGCTGCAGCTCTAGACTTCTTCAGTGAGGGAGGGAGTGCGGCGCGGGATGGAGGGCACCCTTAGCCCGTGGTTTTCCTCTGGGGATTTCCACAGGCTGCTTTTCTGGGAGTCATGCCTGGGTCGTTCCTGAGAGCCCTTCTTGTTTCCCAGAGCCGAAGCCGGGGTCTCACGCTCTCCTTCCCACCCTAGGGCAGAGCCCTGGGTCAGGAGTGAGCCTGCCCTGTCTCCAGCACACAGCGTGGGTGCTGAGCGCCTCCCTTCCCAGAGAATGGCCCTCCAGTTAACTCCAAATCCCTCCCCTTGAGTGGGAAGTTCGAGCCCGTGAAAACACTCGGTGGCACGGCTGTTGACAAGTACAACTTGAGTCGCTAGGAACCCCCAGCCCTCTGCGAGCTGAATCTCCAGTTCCCACCTACTCCTGCCCCTGTCTCCCCCACTCCGGCAGGCTGTGAGTCAGCAGGAACTTTTCATGTCCCTGCCCCAAAGGGTGGCTCTGGGGATCCCACCTGCACAATGGTGCTCGAGCCCAGCTGGGGCTTTGGAAGAAGCGCTTTAGAATCCCTGTTGCCGAAACCTGGCTGCTGCCAGCTCCTCGGAGAAGAGCTGAAATCAAGCAGGGTGTGTGCCACTGCTTGACCCTCAGGGAACAGAGAGGCAGAGGGGAGGGGAAACCAGCAGGTTCCCTGTCCTCCAGCACACCTCCAGTTTCCACAGCCCCTCCAAACACAGCTGTAGCACCTGTGTAGTGCTGGGAATGGGTCCTTCAAGCTGAGGTGGGCAAAGAGTAGCCCTTTGAGCTATGCCTGGGGAGCCTCCAGCCTCCCCGAAGTGTTATAAAGCAAGCTTTGAATGAAAGCTATTGCGAGCTGTAGAAGAGGAGTGAAGCTGTGACTCTGCCACTGCAGGTCATAAAAGTCCCTCGAAGATTTATAGCTCCTCTACACCCTCAGGTGATTTTTGCAGTAGTGGCAAGAAATCCACTGTGAGGTATAATGTTCTCTCCCTGTGAGGACTCTCAGTGATACCTGCGTAGCTTGTTTATTAATGCCCTGGATATAGCAATTATATCCCTTGGAGAGGAGAGGGATTCTGGCTAGCTGCAGGCAAGTTTTCTTGCCCTGTTCCTAGTGTGGAGGCCTAGCTGTTGCTTTTTGTGCTGCCACATGTTTGGTTCTGGGTGCAGCTGAGATTCATCTCCATCGCAGATGCCCAGAACGTGGGGGACCATTTCCAACCTGGGTTCAGGGGCTGAGCTGCCACCTGCCTCCCTCTCTCCCTGCAAATGCTGGTAAGAGTGGAAAAAGTTGTCTGCATGGCACGCAGGGGTTGCCTTAGCAAGGAGGTCAAGAAAAGGAGGAGGTGGAATATAGCATGTGTACTTGCATGGATGTTTGCTTTAGGGGATGCTAACAACTGCCAACACTTACCTACAGTACTTGTGCCTAAGACCAGGGTAGCTTTGTCTGGGGGGTTGCTGGAGCTGCTCTGTGGTCACAGAGCCTGCTTAACCTAAGCCAGGCACATGGCAGTGTGCACAGGTACACCTGGTTTGTTTGCCTGGGGAGCGTACCTGTGAAGTTGGTGTGCTCACGCAATTCCCATATACCTTGTTTTCCTCCTTCTCCCACGTGCAACTGGTTAAGTATGGTGTGACTCTCTGGCCTGATGTATATGCTTCTTGAGTGTCTTCAAGGGAAGCTTGTGTGACAAACATGGGTGGGTGTTTGCTGGGTGCATGTAGCAACACACTTGGATCCTGCTGGGTACAATTACCATGGAATGCATGTACTTTTGTAGTATTTATGCCTACAAGCAGTCATGGATACAGCAGTGGTTCAGGACAGTATGTGTAGATGTTATTGTGTATGTGCAGTCTGTGAAGGGTGCTTTAGGAGAGACAAGTTTCTCAGTCCCTCCCTTGCTTTGACCCGTCAGCGAGCAGAGAGAAACTCAGTCTTGTGGCAGGGTTCGTAGCTCAGTTTTCAGCTTGCTGTGTCTGAGCTTTCTCTTAGCTTGAGAATAGCATCTTTAAGGTGCACCTGCTATCACAAATGGACGTGTTCCCCCTGGCCCCTGCGCTGGATCATAAACGTGGAGGGAGGAAGTAGGGGAATTTCATAATGGATAGATGGGGCAAGCTGGGCCAGCATTCATTCCTAAAGGCTGCCTAGGTTTTAGGTGGGGTTCATTGCTCTAAAATGAGCCCTTTGTACATTGTTGGAATCTGTGACCCAATCAGTGGGATGTAGCTGGAGGAGGTGGTGCTAACGAAGGCTGGTACTGCTGACAATTGCACTGGCAGAGAGGAAGGCGAAGAGGGTACTGACTGGCACAAGAGCAGTCTTCACATCTTTAGGTCAGTGTAAGGTGCCTCAAAGGGCTGGTTCATGCTATCAGCCCTGACAGTGGAAGTGAAGTGTGGCTACTTGTCCCTGCCTGCTTTTCCCTACAGTCACTGTCACCCATTATTTCTGCAACAAAAGGTCAGGCTGCACTGCATTCTTCCTGACGACAGGATGGCATCTTGTGGTACTACAGCGAAGTGTTACAGTGGGATGTGAAATCTGGGGAAGGTAGGCACATGGGGCAGTGCAATATGAGGGGGCATCTGAGGAGTGTGTCCTATTCTCTGTCGTGATTGTTCTTGGAAAGGTGGTGTATATATCTGCACCACAGTATCTGTGCTGCACACACGGACTGTGCTGTCAGGTCAGTGCTGCAGCCTGGCCTTGAGGAGCCTTGGCTAAGAGGTCAGAAAACGGGGCACGCCTGGGATTGTGTGCAGCTCTGGGTCATGTTGGGGCGCTTTGGTAGAGTTAGGTGACTGTGTTGCTGGGACTGGGTTGTGTAGCAGTATCAATGCTGTATGGAGTACCAGGGCCAGATGCTTGTCCTAGGAGCCAGGGCAGAGGTGCAGTCCTGGACTTGCTGAGTTCCCCCTTCTCCTGGAGGAGGTGGGAAGAGATGATATGTACTGGATCAGTGATGTAGGGTACACAAGAGTGCTTTGTACCTGCATGCCTGTGGAATGGACTCTGGCTGCAGCTCTCAGGAAGACAGAAACAGGATTTCTTTACCTTCCTTTCCTGACTTCTTTGTGCTCCCTGCAGTGCAAACCCTCTACTTCCCTCAAGCTCCTCCTGAAGCACAACAGGTACCTCCTGTTCTTCATTCCTCTGAACACCTGGAACACGGTGGGTGTATTTTTGTGCTCAGAAACTTGCCTGGTAAACCTGATAGGTGAAAGGGAGTGCAGCACTGCACTCCGAGCTTTCATCGGGAGGGCTGAGGAAAGAAGCAACATAAAGGGAACTGGCTGCCTTACAGAAAGCAAGGGTTTATTCTCAAGCCATGGTTTAGGAAGTCATTATTCCCTGATTTAGAATAGCAAAAATTAACTGAGCTGCTCCCTGTGGGGACCTTGGCCTTTCATACCAAGGTTACACAGACCAACCCCCCCCCCCCCCCCCCCCAATGAGAATAGGCAGCTTGATGGACTCGGTCAACATTCCCAGTTCCCACAGCTAAGGGAGTGCCCAGGCCTGTGTCTAGATAGGCTTTTTGAATGATTTGGTTTGGGATTTTTCTTTTCCCAAAACTCAGGCATGCCTGTTGGGCATGACCAAACAGAGCTGTGCCAGCATGCGTTTTCAGCCTGTAATGCAGACGCATGCAAGCAGCAGGAGAGGTGGCGGTGGCTGTCCGGAGCCGGGCAGTGGAGGCAGCTCCTCTTCCTGAGGATCATCTCTGTCTTGCACTTTATGACAAGTTTTCTCTCTGAGGGCCTCCAAGCAACCAATTAAGTTTCTTTTAAATAAGCAAGCCCCTTACCTGGAGTCGAAGAAGTCTCTCCCATTTCCCATCCGGGGAAACTGAGGCACAGAGCAAGGCTGCGATATCCCCATTGGCACAATCAGGGGCTCAGCAGGAGAGCAGTGACTGAAACGCACTTCCTGTGCTTGCTCTGTTGCCAGCGTCTTGGAAATCCCAGAGAACAGCCGGGTGCAGTGCTGAGCCAGGGGTTATCAATAACTTTGTGGTCGCTGCTTGGATCCTGCTATCCTTTTCACTGCAGATATCGCCTCCTTCTTGATCTGCTGCCTAATCTATAATCCCAGCTCCCTGCTGGCTTTCCCTTGGAGTGCTGTTTTCCCATTTTGGTGTGTAAATCCTTACAGGTGGGGCCAGGGTTAGTGAGCAGAATCAAGCTCTGTCATCTCTTTAAGGCTTTGGGGTAATTTTTATCTCGGAATGTTGCTGATTGTGTCTTGCATGATACCAAAGCTGCAGCGAGCAGATTTGAAGCATACTGAAAGACTAATGCAAATTAGACCTGCTGCATAACGGCTTCAGCAACTGTGAAACCTATGATCTAAAAGCAGGTATCTGCTACACTGACTTTATTGGCGTTAGGATCCCCTGTTTCAGCATGCAGATACTGGAACTGAACAGAAAGCAAGAGAGACAGCATGGCAAAGAGACATGAAAGGGAGTCTCTCTCCTAGAGGCTGAGCCCTTTAAGAAAGAAGGGGAAGGTAAGCTAGAGCCCTAAGGTTTTAAGCTGGTTGTGCTGAGGCTGAAGAGAGGGCTATGGTAGCGCTTTCAATTCCTCCTTCCTCTGGCAGAAATGCTTCTAGCTGGGCAGCAGGGAAAAAGAGGAGGACAGAGGCCTCTGCAGACTGAGCGAGTTGGGCACATGGACAGATCTCGGAGGCAGCAGGAGCTGGGTAAAGGTAGGGCTTTGGAAGAAGGGTTTGCCTGCATAGGGGCTGAGAGTGGATGGTGCTTGCTGTGTGTGAGGAAGTCCTGTTTTCATGGAGCTTGTAGTGCAAGGGCTGGCTCTGAGCAGAGCAAAGGGCAGAGTAAATCAGGAGAGCGGTGCCCTGGAGTGATCAGTGTGAGCTGCACTCTGTTGCTTAATGACCCCATTGCAGAGGGAAACCTCTGTGGCCCTGATACTCAGGGAGGCAGTATCTCCCAAAGGCAAAGGAGTGGGACAGCAAAGCAGACCGTGATTCTCTCTGCTTTCAGCCCAGCCTTCCCTGTGTGTTATTTGTGCTAGCAAAACTGTTTCTTTTTTCCTGCCTCTGTAGTATTTCAGCTCCCTTTTCTCCTTCTCACCTGCCCTGGCAGTCTTCTCCTCTCTGTCTCACTGTGTCAGTGCTGTCCAGCTGCTGCTCTCGCCAAGTAACCATGATCAATAGAGGCAAGATGTACCAAGCAGCCTCACTTGAAGGGGATGTGATTTGTTGCTTTTTCTCTTGGGGCCATATGAGGTCCCTGGAGAAGAGGTGGGTTGAAGGAATTGCTATTTCCCCATCAGTCCTGTGTCCCCAAATGCCTCTTGTCATGCTGTTGTTTGGTGCAGCCAGCCTGTTAGTAAGTGGCCATTGTGCTTTCAGATATGCACTGTTGGCACAGAGCCTCTGTGGCCTTGAAATCCCTGCGTAGCAGCAACTTCTAGAGCAAGGGTTGACCACACCTGCATTCAGCTTGGCCAAGGGGATGACGGGATTGCTTTTGCATAATTTAGAAGTCTCTTGAATTATTTATAGTGCAGTTGTGCTCTAGAACAGAGTCTTCTTGCTTCTCCTGCGTGTTGGGGGAAGAGGGGGAAGGGGTGCTTGTCAGCCATCCAGAGTCTACCACTTAGTGATGAGGAAGTGCTGTAGGTTTGCTTTCTGCCCATGTTTGTTCACATATGGTTCTGTGCAGCTGAACTGCCCGGAGAATCCAGTTCTGGTTTCCACATCACTTAGGCGTGTGCGTGGTAGTGCAGAGCATCTCCACGACCTGGGGCTGCGTGAGAGGTTCCTGAGTTCAGAGCCATGTCTTTGCAGTAAAGAGATGGTGTCAAGCTGGAGACAGTGGGATTTGCTCCCTTGACTCAATTGCAGTGCCGTGGATCTGGGGCAGGGATCACTGGCCCTGTTCCTTAAAATACCCAGATGCTTGAGAGCATATTCTTTTCCTTCCAAGGTCCACCTTGTCCTCCCAAAGTGTTTTTTCGCTTTGGCACGACACGGTCCATTGGACCTTACAAGAGCTCATCAGGACCTGAAGACATGAAAGATCAGGTGGTTGAGCAGCAAACTGCGCAGCAGAAATTCCCATCACTTCTCAGTGGCTGAACCCTGAGCAGCAGCCAGCTGAGGGCAGAGGGAGCCTGGGGCAGGTTTTATAGAGGCTCTTGCAGCAGAGGAGCACCATGAAGATGAGCTGGGGAGGCTGAGCACGCACCCCAGCTAGGTATTGGCATCATGCCTCTTGGTCCTCTGCCTCACTGTGGCAGGTTGCTGTACTGTGCAGATGGGCTGTTCCCCTCCTGCCCTGCCTGTCCTGGTGACTTCAACATGACCATGGCTCCCCCTCTGTTGCGCATCCTTCTTGCGCACCATCCGTTTCATGGTGTGCTCGCACATGAGTGTTCCTTTCCTCCTTCCTTCTTGACCTGGCTGTGGCAGCTTCTCAAAACCCGAATTCAATATAAATGTTGGTGTTGCTGAAGACCTGAAAGGGGGGTGTGGGGGGTAGGGAAGTTAGCCAGAAGAGTTAGGAAGAGTTAGCCAGACAATCGCCAGATATGCCATGGACAAGTCGTGCTGTCCCGCCTGGTCCTGGCATGGTTTTCAGGTTCTTCAGCCTGAAACAGAAGCTATTTCATTAAATGGTTTTACCTCACCAGGGGTGATGGCAACTGGCTAAATGCAAAAATTTCTCCCCATCCTCCTCAAGAGATAAAACCGTGTAAGGGAAGAATGGGAATGCAAATTGTCCCCAGAACATGTGTGATGTCCAGAATGGCATTTTGTTTCATTGAAGACTAGTTCTCTCCCTCTTTCCCCATAGACCTGGTCCCAGATCTCTCCACTTGGTTTAATCTGGCGATCAGGGTAGTGCTTTGCTTAGTGGAAGGGGATGTTTGTACAGAGGAAGTAAACATATTGTTGAGACCCAGGCCTACTGCAATGCCTGTAAACAAGATCCAGCCATCTGTGGGAGGCAGGAGAGAGATTTATGTGACCCTGAGTGAAGTGCATTAGGAGGCTTTTGATTTCATTCTGGGAAACTGCCCCTTTTTGTGGTACCATATGCCTGTTACCGGCATAGAGCTGTTGCAGAAGGTTTGATTCGTGCGGATTTAATCCGAGGGGCTGTGATGCTGCAGTCGGAAGGATAACATAAGCAGGGGGTTGTCTCTGCAAGCCAGAGCCCGAGGTGCTCTGCAGAGCCCCCGAGCCTGTGCCCTTTGTCCACCCCGGAGGTGGGAGTCTGGGCTGATTTACCCCTGCCTTGGGACGAGGCATTGAAGAGCTCTCTGCCTATCAGCACTTTCTTTCCGAACATAATAGCAAAGTGAAGTGGCAGCGGGGGAGCGGGGCGGCACTGTGTCGAGGTCTTGCTTAAGTCTTGAAAGAGGAAATGAAGAACAAAGGCAGAAGAGACAAATAAATAAGGGTCTGTTCTCGGTCCAAGAAAAATCCCCATGGGTTCATGTAACATTCTCGGGAAGATGCGACACTCCCAGAGCTGGAGTTAGGCTTTGGAAATAAAAGGGAAGGGGGAAAAGGCAAGAGAATGGGGAGTGTGGAGGGGAGCCGGGGATGGGAAGGAGGGAGAGGCACCCTGGAGAAACCTCTCGGCATGGAGTCAGGTTTCTCCGGCTGTTCCCAGTGAAGAGGGGTTAATGCTCTTTGCATGGGATTGGCTGGTCACCAGACATTCAGGGAAGAGGGGGATCTGGGGGCTGCCAAGCGAGGACCCCTGTGGCCTGAAAGGAGGGGAGGAGGGGAAGGAAGAGGCTGGGAATGCTCTTCAAAACAGTAATAGATCGGCTACTGTGGGAAAGTGAGCACACTGCCAAACCCCAAGTGATTGGTGATGGAAGGGGGAGGAAAGAGAGCGGGAATAGGTGGCCAGCTCTTCTCCATGGCCGCTAAGATCTTGCTGCTGTTCCATGGCCTCTCGTTATTTATTGTCTTCCTGGGGTTTAATTACTCCCCTCCTCGATCCATCTTGGAGAGCTTTTATCCCTGGGATGCACAAACAACTGCCACCCGCTTCAAAAATAGCTGGAGGCAACGTGGTTCCTGCCTGCGTGCGTGGGTCTGTGCACTCTACCCATCACCATGGCACCAAGTGTTACTTGCCTCTTTCCTCCTTTAACTGCCTCCCTGCGGGCCCACTGGGCACCCGCCTCACCTTCCTCTAGGCTGTTCAACCCGCATCTCCCTCTTGCTTGGGCTGTTACATGCTCCCCATGGACTCTCCCGCTTCCCTTTGCTCAGGGTTCATGTGCGTGGTGTGGCAGGCGGCTGCCATGCGCTCCTCCGAGCCCAGGGTCCATGGGTGATTGTGGCGCAAAAGGAACCGTGCTTGCAGCAGCAGGACACGTTTGTACAGGCACTCGCCTTACTCATGACATGTCCCAGCAAGCACTTGTAATGTTTGTAGCAGTAGAAAGAACATATGTTAGAGCATTAGAACATGTTTGGTCAAGCACTTGTCTTATCTGGAGAAACAGTTGCATATGATTGGTTGAGAAGGTGCCTGATCAGTAAAGCCATTGCCTTATGATGGCTAGGCAGAATACGATAAAAGCCTATAAGCTCACTCAATAAACACCTTTAGTTGCACCACAACTGGAGCCCGTGCCTCATATGCCACAGGTGATCCTGACTTGGTGCTCCTCTTGGTGCTGTGCTCAGGATTCGCTTGGCAAACACGCACTGCCTGCCAGGGTGAGCTTTGAAAGCAGTTCCCTGCTGCTTCTTCCAGCAGCCTTCCTTGAGATGTGATCCTTCCCTGATGCTGCTGGAAAGGGTTAGCTCACAGTGTTTGAATGGGGGCCTCACCGGAGGCTTGGTTAAATTAACAGTGCTTAAAAGAAGTCCTGTAGGTTTGAGTGTCTTAAGGATGTATCTACACGATACCATGGTTTTGGTGAGAAGTGAACTGGCGCAGTAGTTCACAAAGTTCCTCCTGGTCAGCTGCTTGTTCCATGCCTAAGCATTCTCTCAAAGTTTATTTTTAACCTGGCTAGATCTGCTGCTGATTTGGCTTTAAAAGCAGACTTTAATGCAATTGACAACTTGGAATCACACAGCTGACAGCTGAGGGGTGGTGAGTGAGGGGGGAACCTATGAAACAACAGCCTGTGTTACCACATGCCTCACTTGAGGTCTCTGAAAGCATGATTTTGTAGGTAGGTAGGTTTTGTCCTACCCTTCTCTGCAGGACACTGAGACTAGATGGGAGCTCTTCCATATTTCTTTAGTTACCCCATGTCTGAGGACATAAGTCACTTTTTCGTGTAGCTTTTTTGTCCCTTTTTCCTTTCCTATTCCTCATGTCATGATAGAGCATTCCTTCCCTGTAAGATCCCAAAGTCAAGAAGCAGAACAAGTAGCCAGCTCTGTTCGCACTGCCGTAACTGCTGCACTCTTGGAGCAGTGAGCAGCAGCGGTACTGTATTTGGCTGGGAGAAGGACCTTGCAGCCCTGGTGTGTGTGTCCTACAGAGTGCAATGAGCAATGCTCATCCTCCGATGTCCTGAGAGACCCAACCTTGGAGCCAAGTGGTGATGCAACCTCCAGGGCCATCACAGCAATCTTCGTGGAACCAGATGTTTTGAGGAGGCAGTAAGCAGGGCTGAGGAAGAGTCCTTCCAGGATATTAGGTGTAAGTGAAGGAGAGAAGAGGATAGGAGAGGTGCTGCTTCTATCCAGCAGACTGGTGCTAAGAAATTTAAACTGTGGCTTTTGAGAGCGTGTGAAGGATCAGAGTGTGTTGAGGTATTTCTGGAGCCATGGATATTTCTATACTGAGACTGGCTTTAGCTGGAGAGAGATTAGTTACAAGGGAGCCCAGTACAGTGGAAGGATACCGAGAAGAACTAGCATCCGAACTAGATGATCTTAAGGTTCTTTCTAACCCTAACTATTTTATGATGTGATAGATTCCAGGGGAATTTTCTAGCTTGACGCTTTCTTTAGCATCTTGTACCCTTGTGGTGTCCCCATACTTCTTGGATAAAATTAAGTTGGTGTCTCATAGGCCATTCCTGGATTTTAGCAGAGCTTTCTAGTCTTCTCCGAGCAGACCTTCTTTTAAACTGGGGGCTGGAGAATTATATAATTATGCTGCTATTAGTATTATGGTAGTTACAGTAAGAACAATCTGTTTGAGTGGAGGGTTTGATAATGGACTCTGAAGGTGTTCAGATGCTGCTCTATCAGATGCTGACTTCTGGAAGATCAGTCTTGAGCCAAAATTCTGTTAACAAAGGCCTCTTTACCTCCAGGTCCTGTGTACTCTGTACAGGGGGCTAAGAGCTGCTTTGTTCCAGGCTGTACAGTTAGCTCGCTGAGGCTGGAGATGTGGCATCTGAAATAGCCAAGGCTCAGTTCACCAAAGAGCAGGACAAGACGCTCAGGAGAACAGCTGAAACAGTGAAAGCCCATGGGAAGTGTGGAGTCCAAAAGTACTGTGCTTCCAGGAACTGAAGAGGTGAGCAGCCACAGTACTTTAAAAGACAGAGGCTTTGTGTTGCATCTGCCTTGGTTTCTGTGTGCAGCAGATCTGAGCTGCTGGCATGGAGCACTTGGGTTTCCCACAGGAACGCGTTGTAGAAGACACCTGCTTTCTTTCTGACCACAGATGCTACTGATCTTCTGAGGCCTTGTAAGATCTTGCACACATCTGGAGGCTTGTGGCTGATGTGCTGTACCTCATGTGTCTGCCTTCACTGGCAATGAACTGGCAATGCCTTTGTTTATGAGCTGTTTCCTCACCCTCCTCAGGCCAACCCCACCTTTAGGTGTCTCTTTTATTTCCATCCAGTTTTATTCCTGGCTTGATGCCACCCATTAATACTGTGTGGATGGCAGCTCTGGAAGTCAAATGGATGCTGTGGTATGGCACCGTATGGCTGCTACTTGGACGCCCTGTTGAGAGTGGTTTGCCTTATATCTTTGCTGATCTCCCTGTTGAAAGGGGGGGGGAAATGCTTAGGACAGAGCCTCGTTCTCCCTTAGGCTGACCTGACTTGAAGAGTAACAGTGCTGGATGGCTTGCTCCAGCTGGTTGTGCTGGCAGCGTCAGTGTCACCTCGTGGTCAGTTGCCTTGAGACTGCAAAGGAAGCGCAGAGCATGAGGCATTGCTGTTTCACATGAGTGCTGTGGGCAGCAGCTCTTGATGAGGGTCGGGGGGAACGTTACGTTCTCTCCTTGGAACTTGAATGGAGGCTGATGTGGGCCTGCTAGCATTCCAGCCACCTTGTGCTGTGACTGACATCCTCCTAGCTTGCGGTCCCTTGGAAGGCTGCGGCATCCTTCACCTGAGAGAGGTGCTGAGGCTTAGCAACCTTCTGGTACATCCTGCTTCTCTCCGCCTTCCCTGCTGTCCGGCTTTGTACGGTAATCTTCTCTTCCTGTCCTTAAGCAGTGCACAGCCCTGCTGCCCCTGAGCTAGTCTATGGCTTTTCACTTGTAGACAAATAGTGGGGTTTATAGTTTCTCCTTACTGCTGTGGGTGTTTGCAGGACAAAAGTAACTTGAGATTATAGTGTTCTGTGATGGTGGCAGGTACACCTTGTACTTCAGAAGCGCTGATCCTGTTCACTTGTCTCTAGCTGGAGCAGAGAGTTTGGCCCTCAGTGTGGAGTGGGGGATGGAAGTCGTTGCTGGATTTTAATCGGCCATGTGAAAGCAGTTCTAATGTGAATTGTTGCTCTGAGCGATGGGCAAACATGGTGCTTCATGGGTGTTATGGGATAACTTTAGGCACAGGAGACGAGCATCTCCTGTATCAGGGTTAAAAAGAAGCTTCTGCTCTGACTTGTCCTCCACAGCACCTTTTCTCCTGTAACCACAGGAGAGGTCTAGGGAGTCTCTGAGTCCCGTGCCCTGATGAGGTGGAGTGTGGGGTAGCATGCATGCAGTGGCCCATTGCATGGCCCTTTGCCAGCATCCTCCATAAGAGAACATTAGAGCTGGTGAGCTGCCAGCTCTTAGTGGTGCATATCTTTCTCCCTGGCTCCTTGAAAAATCAGGATATGATTTCAGGATGGTATAAATCAACCGGTCACTTGATATAATGGCGAAGTAAAATGGTAACAGGTGCCTGGGGGATAACTCATGTGCATACCACTTCTAGCTTCCCTCCTCTGAAAGCCCTTCCCCTGCATGGTAGAGACGTAACTTCAAGCAAGAAAATATCAAAGGGATCCCTTACAAAAAGAAGCTTTCAGCTTGTCTTGCTGAGACCGAATGTTGCTGAAGTGGTTTATAACTGTGTGTTCCCGAAAGAGCTTTGTCTTAATGGAGCTGACTGTGCATACTCCTCCTTGGCTTTTTCTTCTACTTGAACATTAAAGCTGCTCTTGCTGTTGTTTTTAACCTGACAGCAGCTTGGTCACTTTCTCTGAGATCAAGTTGACTTTATTTCCCCCCCCCTCACTCAAAACTGTCAGAAGGGAAATATCTCTTCTTGCTGTTTTCTATGTTCCTGGTAACTGATGGCTGCTTTGTGACAGAGCAGCTGGGCTCTTTGATGACAAGCTAAGATGTCTCCCTGACTGGTACCTCCTGTCTTATTTCCACCACACATAAATGTTCTGGATGGGGATGGTGGGCAGTAGCATCTTCCTGCCCTGCTGGCCCTTGTCTCCAACTAGCTACCACTCAAAGACACCTCTTTCTCTTCAGCGCTGACCAGAGGATATGGGCAGGCAGATGTGAGCGATGGTTTTTAGCACTTGCGCCCACCCAGGGGTGTATGTCTACTCTCCCCTCCCTGGCATGTGAGAATGGAGGTGGTTCCAAGGGAAGAGGTTTGGAAGAGGACAAGGCGTGTTTCTTTGCTTCCCTCCTTTACAGGAGGGGATAGGAAATGAGTTTATGTTCCTACTCCCTAACAAAGACAACTGAGCAGGGAAAACTGTCTCCTGGGACATGTCAGCAGCAAAACAGCAGAGGGTACTGCGGGGCCAGCTTGCTTTGGCAGAGCTGCAGTGGAGGGCTGTGCACACCAGCAGTAACAGGGAGGCAATGCAGCTGTGCACGGCTGAGTTATGCCAGTGGATGAAGAGCTGCAGAGCCGTGTGTGCTGAGCCTGACAGATATTGATGTATGCACATGTCAAGTGAGGAAAATAGGCTTTACTTCCTAAAGCCACGTGTCCTGCTATGTCGACACGCACACCACATCCCAGAAAGTGAAGTGATTTGATTGTCAGGAGTTAAGACCTTTTGTCTGGGAATTTACCGTGGCATGTGGAGCATCACGGCCATCTGGGAAGATGGAGATGTGCCTTGTTTCAGCACCTGCCCTCTGGGCTGGGCTGGCCAAGAGGAAGCTGGCTGCCCTGCATTTGTGTGTCCTGCAGGAGCTGGAGTGAAACCAGCAGTACCTGGCAGCCATTGGGCTTGCCTTATTGGAGCAGACCAGCCATTTATCTTGCCCAGGTCTTAGCATCTGAGAGAGCAACCTGTGTCTGGATGTGATGCCTTGGAGAAAGAGCAGGATGCCTGACTGGGGAAAGCTGTACTAATTTACCAGCAAGGGATGCTTCCTCCTGACAACCAGTTGCTGTTAATTTAGTGTTTTCAGCTTCCTTGTGCCCTTCGCTTCCCTATACTTCAAGACACAGCAAAAACTGGTGACATGCCAGGAAAAGGCACTGGATAATCCTCTACCTTGCAGGTGATCTCTCTGCTCCAGCAAGACATTAATAGAGCCTTAAGGAAAAAAGAAATATAAATACCCTGGACACAAGAAGATGCTTTGGGGGTTTCTGCAGCTGCTTGTTTTGCCCCCACGAAGAAAGCTTGTCAGCAAGCCCCGAGATGGTCCTTTATGGTTTTGAACAGGAGAACATCAGCCCCTTTATGGCTGGGCCACCCCAAAGGTGGCCTCCCACCAGCTGGACCACAACCAGGTGTGTGCAGTCAGGTTGTGGAGCTATACAGATGGGTGCAGAAGGTGAGGACCTACCTTGGCCCTGAGGAGAGCCACTGTATCCTTCTTCCCATCCTGCCCGACAAGATGTCCTCCTGGGAGCATGCAAAGCCGGGACCCTGTGCCTCTGCTGACCTGTGCCATGTCAAAGTATATAAAAGGCTGTAATAAACATTAACAAATAGGATCAAGCAATCTCTTTTTCTTGCTTCTTTTTCTTTACTCCCTTCCCATGCCAGTGCTGTAACTTTTCCACCAGCTTCAAGGCTTGCAGTCCCCCCTTTCAGAGCTTGATGTGGGACTCCTCACTCTGCCACCTGAGCATGTTGGTGAACAGTGTTGGTGGATAGTGGTTCTCATTAAAAAGGTGACCACAAAACATCCAGAAATGCTTTTCACTGAGCTATAAGGTATAACCGCGGTCAACCCGTCTACCCTAGTCTGCATCAGAGCCATCTGTAAAGAGCCAGATATGTTTTCTTTTGGGCAGTTGCCATCTGTCTAAATGCTTTATGGCTTTTCACTTTAGCATTATATTCCCTCCAAGTTAATCAGTAAACGCACTTTGCTGTCTCCTACTTAATATCCTCTGAAGCAGCGGTAGCGGGCTGGGTTCTTCTTCCCTCTGCTCCTGCCTGGGGACACGCGTCAGCCGTGGGGCAGGGGAGCAGGACAGCCCCTGTGTGGGGCAGCTTCCCCGTGTCCCCAGGAGTGGGAACCACCTCCTGCAGAGAGGTTGCTGGCATTGCTGAGCCGGATGGAGGGTTTGTAAGTGATGGCGTGGGCCATGTGGTGCCTCTTGGAAACCTTGGCCCTGAAAGGGGGGTGGTGGATGGCAGAGAGTTGCCAAAGGGGAGCATGTTGTAGAGAGGGTACAGTGGTACATGTGGTGTGGGGGGGTTCCAAGAGGGTCTTTGCTTCTTTGCCTGCTGTTGCACAGAGGGTTTCATGCTCCAGAGAAGAGAGGACAGCCTCTGCATTGCAAAGAGCTTTTGGTAACTTTGTTCTCCTGCCCACCTTTGCCCCGACCTTCTCCTCCCTAAAGAGCTGAGGACAAGGCCTCTTCTTTTCCTCAGCGAAGCATGGGGTGAGCTTACTTTTGTCTTCTTTCTTTCTCTTGTTTTTTCCCTTCCCTTTTTTCTAGATTGTAGTCTTCAATCACTTCTCTGCCTGACAGCAGCTCTGCGCTCCCTGCCTGGCCTGGAGGAGGGGAGGTGGTGTAGGGAGAGGATGAAGGCAGTATTTCATGCTGTTTGGAGGGAAGGCTTCAGCGCTGCTGGTTTCCTGCTGGCCTGACATGGGTCTGTTATGATGGCACTATATTACCAGTGGAGACAGCTAGGTGTTTATTTTAGCCACCTTGATCCAGATGCAAAAAACCCTTCGGTGTCTGGTGCTCAAAACAAAAAGCAATGGGCGACATTTGGGAATACGTTGGACTTGAGAAGGATGGGAGAAGACTCCAAGTGACAAAATCTCATTTATTTTTGTTTCCTGTCCCCCACATGAACCTGGGTAGCATTTCCTAGGAACAAGTGTGGTTTTCAGGGCGTGTGTTGAGCAAACACTGAAATAATCTAGGAGTGTAGGTGTTTTCCTGGTTCTGGCAGCCTGGCTGCTGATCTCGGTCCTTTCAGACTTCAAGACATTTCAGATGTGTACCCTCTACTCGGTCTCATCCTTCCTGCTCTCTACTTTCTCTTCATCTTCCTCCAGCACCCTGGTGATGCAGGGTCTGAGGAGGCCTGCATTCATTTTGTTTCCATTGATGAATAGGGACAAATGTGCCAAGTGCGGTGAGTTCACTAGATCATGAATTCCTGTTCTTGTGGGTTTCCCATTTTTCTACCCTGTCACCAGTGCCTTTCTTGTCTTTGGGAGTTTGTAAGGCTGTGACTCCTCTAGGAGAGGTTCAGCTTGGTGTAACGCAGCCGAGGCAAAAAGCCCACGGAAGATGGCAGGAGTGGGGGGAGTATTCTTGGATTCAAGTCTCGAAGATGCATGCTGAATTTAGACCAGCTTTCTGCCATCCCCAGCCTGTCTTTCTACCAGCGGTAAGCTTTTTGCACCTCAGTAACTACTGAATGTGACTTTCCTTTTCATGGCTTTTCCACAGGATGAAGATGAGACGCCATAAGCTCTTTCTGACTCTCTGCATGGCTGGTCTCTGCCTCATCTCCTTCTTGCACTTCCTCAAGGCCCTTTCCTATGTCACCTTCCCCCGGGAGCTGGCTTCGCTTAGTCCCAACCTTGTCTCCAGCTTCTTCTGGAACAATGCCCCAGTCACACCTCAGGTCAGCCCTGAGCCGGGGGGTGCAGAGTTCCTCCGCACACCCCTGTACTCGCACTCCCCCTTGCTCCAGCCCCTGCCACCCAGCGGCGCCAGCGAAGAGCTGCACAAAGCCGAGTTCGTGCTGCCAGAAGACACAACCGAGTATTTTGTCCGTACCAAAGCCGGTGGCATTTGCTTTAAACCGGGCACCAAGGTGCTGGAGAAGCCACCGGTGGGAGGGCGGCTGGAGGAGCGAGCGGATGGCGTGGCATCGGGGCGCCCAGCTCGCAAGCCGCTGAGCGCCAGCGGGACCAAGCGGCGCAAGTGGGTAGAGTGCGTGTGCCTGCCTGGCTGGCACGGCCCCAGCTGCGGGGTCCCCACCGTGGTCCAGTACTCCAACCTGCCCACCAAGGACCGCCTTGTGCCGCGGGAGGTCCCCCGGCGCGTCATCAACGCCATCAACGTCAACCATGAGTTTGACCTGCTGGACGTCCGCTTCCACGAGCTGGGAGACGTGGTGGACGCCATCGTG
>JBAFWW010005733.1:0-21231 GCA_036873685.1 Agapornis canus | reverse complement strand
CTTGTTCCAACAGCTCCATGTCCTTTTTATGTTAAGGACACCAGAACTGCACACAGTACTCCAGGTGAGGTCTCATGAGAGCACAGTATCATCATGATATTATTCTGACATGTCTGAATAATTTTTACTGCAATTATAACCAGTCTATTCATTACCATTGGGATACATGGATCAGAAAGAAAACCCAAGGTTTAGGCTGGATTTGTAGAACTATGCAGATCTGCAGCCAGTGAAACAGCCTTGTACTCCTACAGTGCACTCCTCATTTTTCTGATTACATCTCTATTGAAATGAGTCTGCTCAAATTATGCTGGAAATTTAATAAATTAATACAGTTATATAAAAGATATGTAAATCCAATAAATTAAAATGGAAAATGGTAGTTTTAAATTTTAGATAAAAGCTACCATGTTCTGATCACATGAGATTCCTTGCACACAACTGCATTCATGAGTTTTTAAATTTTATTTATCTAAAGAGATAAACATGCTTTCAGCTAACAGAAAATGAAGTGGGTATTAGTGGGAAAGGTATCTGTGACAAACTAAAGAAATGTCTGGGTCTCACTGAAATAAATTTTTCTAGCCTAATCATCAGTCTTTAACCTTCATATTGGGCTAATAGTCACATGATGTTGAAAAGCAATCTATTTTTCAAATGCTAACATCTGCCAGGAAGTGATCCAACCTGAAAAAGGTTTCACAGTGTGAATGCCATTGAAATTTCTTACCAGACTTCAATGGCCAACAGTCTCAACCATCTATTAATACAGAAAAGCTAAGAGACAAGAGAAATTGGCCGGCTGAGAAACCATGATTTAAAAATGCAGCAAGAGAATAGGATAGGAAGTTTTCAAGGAATAAAACTCCTTCCTTTTTTCCTTCCTTCACTGTGTTCATCCAAGTAGACACTCCTTCCTGTTTTCTGGGAACTAGCCAAAACCAGGGCATTTACAAAGAGGTGAAATTCACTCAGAAATAATTATTTTCCCACAGATTTCATCTAAATGGGACACAGAAGTTCTGAGGTGTTCTTGAGTTCAATTAATCCCTGCGCAAAGAAAGCTTTGAGTTTTCTTTCATCACTAATTTTTGTCAAATGTTTAACAACTTCCAAAGGGAAGGAAGGAGTACAATTTCTAGAGTTATATTTCATAAAGACTCAAGATTGGGTCAAAAGTATCATTGTCTAAAGATCAGCAGCACAGTTTCATGACTCAAATCATTTGGAGTTTAGTATCCTCAAACCCAGGTGATCTTACAACAATTATACATCACCTTGTCCTGGGTTCAGCAGTTGCAGTCAGTTTTTTCTGTAAGAAAAGGGCTGCATCAGCATATGACAATTTAAATCTTATTTCTTGCAGTTTTGAACTATTAAGTGAGATTATCAACAGAATCTATTCTTTACCTTTAAAACCCTACCTTTAGTCTAAGCTCAGTTCCAATAAACAAAAAAGCTATTGCACAAGACCCTCCAGTATCTTCTTGGTACTCTTAGCAGTATTGTAACATATCTGTAAACAGCTCTCCTAGGGCAACTCTGAGACATTATTTTGTAAAGCAATTAGTCTTCCAAGTCAGCTTACCATGTGGTATATGGTATATCAATATCTTCTGGAATTGTATGTTCAGTACTCAGTAACCTGTTTTCACATTTCTTTAGAAGAGCTAAATTTTACTGTGACTAAGGAGCCTCCAATAAAATTCTGCTAGTTTTGAGAGATTTTACACAGAATTCAGAAAAGCCTTCTACATAAAAAGTTTCCAATTTGTAAATACAGCAAGCTTGATGCCTAAGCTGCACAAAGGTACTAAGACACATACACATTAAGGCATTTTTAGTTACAACATTGTTCTTAGCTTAACTTTCAGCATATATGAGTTAGATAATAAATTAATCAAGTTTCATTTGCAGTATACTACATCTTTTCCTCTTCTATACATATTCTAAGATTATATCCTTGCATATTCTCAGTTATAAAACTCTCTATAATCCCCACAGAGATGTATATGTTTATTTCACTCTTGACAAAAAAACCAAACAACTTTCCCATACAGCATGAATATGTAAATTCATTTACTACATGAAAGTCTCTTCAAAAACTCTCCAATCCAGCCTTACAGTGACTTCAAAAACTCACACAATATGTTTTGAATGCAAATTTAAAAATGCAATAAATTAAAACTCTTAGTGAAAATTAAAAAAAATAATAATAAAAGAATCCCTCAAAAAATTATAATAAATAAATAAATACCACCAAATATTCTAAGCCTGAGCTCATAACACTTTTACATTACAGCTCTGAGACAAAAGCATCACAAAGGTGGAAGTATGGGTTTGAGGACCACTGAACACTAAATTTTTCCAATTTTTCACAATTACAGGAACATCTGTGCTAAGTAACTTCATACCAAACTAAGGTGAAAACTCAGGAAGTGTTCAAAAGCTCATTCTCATTTCTATAAGAAGCAGCAACTAAGTCCAGGACTGCTGTCTAAAAATGGGGGCTAGGACTTAAATATGCTGCAGTAACTAACATCTTTCTGCAACATCCCAATTCCCTATTATTGCTCTAACAAAGTCTCATGACATTTGCAGCTAGAACTAAAACAATTAATTACGATCTTTAGATCACTTGCATTTATTCAAAGTAGTTCTATTCTCCTCAAAATGGAAGTGAGACATAAATTAGCTTTCTCTTACCACAAAAAACACTCATTTCAGTAGTGTGTAGAAAAGGTATGATACTGACAGGGCAAAGGTAGAGATTTAAAAAGCAAAGAACAAAAAAATACTTAGAGCATAAGAAGAGAGGAAGGACAGAAAACACAAGGAAAAACAAGAAGGGATAAAATAAATACTGCAAAAGTAAAATAGAGAAGGAGCAAAGGTGAAAGGAAAGGGAAAAGACACCATCTGCTTCTGGCTAAAAGCTTCCCATCCTTCAGATCACAGGACTAAATCCTTCTTCTTCCATACCTTGTTTAGAATACACGATAGATGCTGACTACAATTCCTAGAGAACATAGTATCCCTCTCTTGGTTGCAGGCCCAAAATAACTAGCTTATCTGTTTTTCTTCATTGTTCACTTAATGTACAACCCTGTAGAAGAATACTTCTTATTGGCAGTTGATTCAAAAGTGCTTGTGATCTTGATGGGGTGCCTTATACTGCCTGTTCAGATGCTTAAACTGAGATTAAACCTTAATCATTATAAAAAGTCCCAAAACTGCTCAAACATTGAATACAAGTTCCGAATTCTCACATCAACAACTTGTGATATATTTATTCTGCTGGTAAAAGCCATGATGGAAAAGCTTATGTTGCTACCATTCAAGTTTAAGTTACCCCCAGTCTTGTCTGGCATTTTTCCAGCCATAAACTGGGACAAACTTGTGGATGCTCTGTCAGAGAGATGGGACAATCCAAGATAATACACAATTCTTTATATTTACTCTTTCCCACGGTCTTATAGACATGCCATAGCCAGTCAAGAATACTACCTGATATTACAAGTGTACTTGGATTCTAAACCTGAGTCTGACCTCACCAAGGTATTTCTCAAATAGAGGAATTAAGCAAAGGTTTACTTTTGCAAAGACAAAGCTAAAGGAAGCTTACTTTGCAGCTCTGATAACCACAGAAAAACCTGTTATAGCAATGAAAATGTCACATAAGTTACTAGACAGCATAATACCCCACAGATAGATGCCCAGAATAGAATTCATGAATATTTTGACATCCAAGAAGGACACTATTTTAAGACAGCATTTATTTCATATTGTTCACATAATTTTCTGTGACTAAAAATCACAGAAATAGCAAAAATTAAAAGCTAGAAACTTTGTTATATCATGGGCTGATGGGGGTCTGGTACATCTGATACTTAAATTAAAAATTATTAGCATTAGACAGTTGATACTTAGATTTCCATGAAAACACTGCAGTGGTTCCCTCCAATTAATTTTCATATCTTTAAGTCAATGATCTAGACAGAGATAAAAACAATGTTATTGGCTTATTTGCAACAGATGGCTAGAATGCCTCTTATTCTCTACATAAATAATAGAAACCCCTCATCCTGAGTCAAGAAGGTGAGACTACAACATTGGTTGGAGTCCACAGAAATTTTGCTAGTGAAATTTATGGGAAAAGTAGTGGTTGCTTTCTTAATTTGAGTTGATACAGGTGTCCTAGAGAACTTGCCTACACAGATTCTACCCACTGCTGCTATTCTATTGCAAGCCCGTCATGGAACTAAAGGAAATCACAGCAATGCACTCTGCTGCAAAGATAAATGGCATTTTTATCTAGCAACTGTAATTCTCTTTTACCAGCAGTGTTTGGCAGCTGCAAAGCAAACCAGATCAGGAAATTCATTCAAGCTGAAATTTAACCCTCCCTATCCTTTCAGTTATCTTCTGTTGATTCAATTCCTTTATCCAGATTGCCTTAGAAACACTACCACTAACACAAGGGAAGGAAGGGAGAAGATGGAGTTTACCTCCACAGAAAGACTATAATGCTCCATATCAGTGACAAAAGAATATGATCATGAAAATAGCCTCAGAGTATATCCATAATGGCCAGAAAGTTTTGCTTAGAATTTCAAGTAATCAGCTTTCCACAATCAACTAGAGGCCATTTTTTTGTTATGAATCTATGCCTTAAGTTATACTCATTAATCAGCAGACCAGGTAAACAAATAAAACTGGTATTACAGTAAGGCAGCTATCTTCAAATAAGTGACTTCATTAACCCCTCCTCCTGTATATCTGAAAGAACCTGGTCAGAGAGTATTGCACTCTGACAAAAAGGGAAACTGTAACTGAATTCAGAATCCTCCAATCCAGGCTGAGGATTCTGATAGGTATACTAAGAATGGAAGAAATAAGCAGTATAACACAACTTCACTGTACACTAGTTTTCTTAAATTGAACCCCTTATCAGCTAAATCAGGCTCAAGGAAGTATACTGATCAATGGGTTTCACGACCACATTGGAAGAAGACAGCTTAATGGAAACTGAAAATGAGGTGACTGCTTTTGATCTCTAGGGAAGAAAATTCTCTGGCCTTAAATCTTTCAGGGCAGGGTAAAAAATAAGAAAATAAAAAATCAGCAAAATTATCATCTGGTAGAACCACACAGCACAAATATCTACAATGAAACTTCAGTAAGCTGTACAATGTACTAATACAGAACATATCTTGATT
The DNA here is from genome assembly GCA_036873685.1 of Agapornis canus. Lineage (NCBI taxonomy): Eukaryota > Metazoa > Chordata > Aves > Psittaciformes > Psittacidae > Agapornis > Agapornis canus. Next base: position 16,012 of record JBAFWW010005733.1, on the reverse strand, counting down.
AATTTTATCCTGAAAGACTGACTGTTATTAATCAATACTTCTTAAGTGTGTTTGGCTATCCATGTCTCCTTACTCATCTTCTTACTGCAGGAGAGCCTAATAGAACTTCTAAATCTTCTGAGATGCTGAGAAAGGAAAGGTGTAATCAGTTTGATTCATTATTAAATAGAGTATTCTGTGTGTAAATAGTTCAAAACACTTTAGCATGTTTCATTTTTATCAATTTATCTAGGTAAATCACCTAGTTAGCAGGAGGCTATCAACCTAAATACACCTTTCCCTCCTTCTGTATCAGCCTCTCAGACTTTAAAAGTTTTACTATACTCTCCTGCAATAAACCAGTAGAACTGACTCAGAATACTTGTTACAGAGTCAGCAAGTTTTAGAAAAGTTAAGGATAGAGAGTATTCCCTGTATGCTGTGCTTGAATCTTGATACTTACAATAACAGTTTATTCAATGTGCACCCCAATACAGAGAACCAAAAAGAAAAATAAATATTCTAGCAGTACCAGACACTGCTGAGCCATCTTAAATACCCCTCACACGTAGCTGTGACCTTTATGGAATAAACTAAGAATTCATAACTGTAAGATACTAAGAAGACTCTTAGTTTTCTAAGCAAGCGCAGGAAACACTTTACAGCATTTAACAGAAGACCAGAGATCACAGAATGGTTGAGGTTAGAAGAGATCTCAGTATCTTGTCAGAGCTAGCAATAAAAATACTTCCAATCTGTTTCTTCCTGTGATTCCCTGAAAGCCAGGCAGCCTTCCAGGATTCATGGTTTCAGGTACACACATTCAACAACTTGCTATTTTTATCCTTGAAGTCCTCATTCTTTTAGATCATTTTCTCCAGTCCTATATTCTGTCCTCCCGTCAGTTATGTCAAATTCTGAACACTTTAATTTGAGCAATACTTCAATAATTAATCCTAAAAGTATAAGCTTGAGACATGCTTTTCATAAGTATTAGTTTATAAAGAACTTGGTTCTGACTGAAGTCCACAATCTATCTGAATTTACCAATTTTTACCAATCTTAATTGAACACCAAAAAAGTTTTAATCTGCAACTATCTGAAAAAAAGCTGAGCAACCCCAAGACTCCTGTTTCTTCGCAAGACTGGAGTCCCAGCTCCACTTTGCTCTCTACAATGACTGTCAAGACTTCTGACCAAGCCAGCTATTTGTAGAAGACCCCTCCCAGAACGAACATATATTTGATGGTGGATCTGTAACACCAGGACAGCTGAAGAAGTCGCTATTTCCTGTGATCCTCATCTAACTGCAGAAACAGGTGAGGCTTAACAGCTTAAAAATCAGTTCCTGAGTTTCTAGACTACAACTCAACACCTTCACAGAAACCAAAAGCACCTGTATTTTAAATATCCTCATGGATTAGGCTGAAAGTTGTTATGCTTCAGAAGTTGTTTGCAAACAACTTGACAGTCCCAGCAGCTCCTACAGCAACAGCAGGGCAAAACATTTAAACTGGGATGTTCACATGCAGTGTTATCTTAAATGCAGTGTTAAATGCTTAAAAAGCAGTGTTATCTGCCATCAAAAATATCACTTCCCAGGAAACTTGAACTGTTGTTCCCAGTTTGTTCTGAGCAGACATTTTCTCTCAGAAAATGTGTGTTTTGCTTGTGTTCTAGTTAATGTATGTTAAACCTGAATACAGTTTACACGGAAAAAGGCTATTCCAAAATTGCTACCCACATGTAACTACAAAAACACCCTCTAAATGTTTCAAAACAAACAGGATACATCAAGGCCATTCTTCCTCCCAGTGTTCGTGATCAGAACAAAATATTCTATCCTTCAAACAAGATAAGAATAGCAATATAAACCTAACTATTCTTGGTTAATGGGTAATTCAATTAAAGTTTTACAGCAATTTTAAGAATATTGCTCAAAAAAGCATTTTTCTCCATAACTGCCAAGTATCCCAAACTTTCTTTAGGTTTCCAGATGCACAAGAGATCAGTTCAGAACAATACACCATTACTTGCTGGGAATTAGCTCAATTTGAACAAAATCAGCATATGTTTCTCAAGAAGCAAGGTATATTTTAGTGAATAAAAATGCAAATATGCATTTTAACAGCCTTGAATTTATTAATCTGATAGGTTTAATTTCCATTTTCCTGCATCAGCTTTATTTATAAAGTGTCATGCCCTATAAATATGCTGTTATTTTCTATAGTCAAGCACCCTCTTAACAAATCTTCTCATTAATATGTAAATTTAAAGTCAATCGGTCTTCTCCCTGACAGCGCCATGAATTCCTAGTGCACTATATAATCGGCTTTGACTTGGCATCCACTATTTATCATCAAAGATGTCAGTTAGAAAAATTATGGAAAATGCACTGCAATTGATATGATTGCAATCTACTTTGTCAACACTTAATTGTTCCTCAAATCATACATTTACATATAAACAGCCTAAATACTGATCCATAATGATGCAAATAAACTAAATTAAAAATCTCTTCTACTGCACAAGATGCCCTGTTGTATGATGAGTTCATTTAAGAAGCTATTGACAATGGCATGTATTTTAACTAGCCCCAGGAAAAAAAAAAAAATAAATCTGCTAATTTAATTGCTGAGTAGGTAGTCTAAATTTTGCCCTGAGATTTATGAAAGCGGAAACACAATGTTATTAATACTTCATCCCTGCCCATAGAAGGGGGGTTGGAACTTGATGATCTTAAGGTCCTTTCCAAACCTAATTTTTGTATGATTCTATACCACTAATGTCCAATTTTAGGTTGACACAGGCAGTATTGTTACACAAACCTTTTACATTCCTAGAGCAAAAGTCACAGCAACAACTGTCATCCACCCGGTCTCAGAGAAAAAAAAAAAAAAAATACATTAGAGCCTTAAAAACTGTTAACCCCATCAAGACCACCAACCTCTCAGTCCAAGACAGGTCATTCTCCACTTACTCTTCCTTTGTCCAGTCACTGACTAGAACTGGCTTAAACCAACTGTGAAACTGCAGCTTTAGGTAAAGCAAATTATCAATTTTGATTCTTTATAAAGGTCAGAAAGAACTCAAGTTACTTTCTTTTAATAAGCAACATGTAACAAACACTGACTTATGGATGTTAAGAAAACATAGTAATTAAGTTTATCTATCTAAATCCAATTTCCTTATATATTTTACAATCTGTATGTAACACATGACAGATTACAGCCTGGAAGAATTCTCATGCTCTGAAACAATGTAGATACCTCCTGTTAATGAAGCCTCAGAGAGGTAAAACTTATGCATTTAATATCTATTTTAACTAAAATCTGTATAAAATGCATCTTGAAAGTCTAAGTATCCAACAAATGATTCAGAAATGCAAACACACAACTGTAATTTAGAAAGTCGCAAACTTACCTTCCATGGGCTTACAAACTGTGTACGTGCATATCGAGTTAACATGTGGATTATAACAACTTGACCCCATTCTTCCACGTCAACCAACAAGTTACAGAGCTTTCTGTAGTTCTTGTGAATCAGATCTATTCTATCTGGACACACTTCCTCAAATGCCATTACAACACTCCCAGCCACCAGCTAGAAAACAAAATAGAAATAGGTCAGTGTTCCTTCTACATTTCATTCATAAGTAAGAATCAGAACTAATTCTCAGCAATTTCAAACTGTTTCTATTCAGTGAAAACAAACAACAACAAACCGGAGCCCAGATAAATGGTATCTTACTTAAAACAGAATTGGGGTAAGTTTATTAGAACAGAGAAAACATTTGCTGTTTCTATTACACACATAAATCTTAGTTCCCAGTCCTGAAGACACAGTGCAATGTAAGCATCATTTTTTTTCTTTCAGTTATAGTTTCCAAACAAATTATCAGAGAACTTGCAATTAACTCAGAAGTAACAGGAAACAACAAGAAGTATAATACAGTGATACGTCCAACAATGTCTATTGGGATTCTCTTATCAACACTGGCATGATCAAACTGAAGAGGAGGCAAGTGAAGTTTCCCAGCACTACTGGAATGCAAGCTTCTCTCTCAATACAGCCAAATCAAATGTCATACAAAATTTTATCTTTATGGTTTCATGAACACACTTGAGAGGGAAAAAATAAATAAATAAAAAAGGCATAAACCCAAGCAATACAATGAAGATATATTAATACTTTTCCTCAAAGCATTTTTGCATGTTGTTCAGCACTTACCTACCAGTTCCGAAATTACAGAAATGGATCATTTATGCTCTCCTACATCCTCAAGCAATTTTTTGCCTCTATGAGACATAAATATACACAAAGATCCTCATACTATGACTTTTATAAAACTAGCTTTGTTTTCAAGAGAAAATGAAATAGATTCTCAACACTGTAACAGATCAAGACTTACTAAAACCTTTCAATACAGTATTTTCTTTTATAAATAAAGGACACATATATTGAGGTTACTGCTAAAATTCTGGCAGCAAGTCACCTTTACTGTGGGAAAATCTCAAAAACTGACTGTGCCTTGTGAGGACATGCCATTGTGTGACTGGAATTACTGTTCTTTTTCTTTTTAATTGCTTTAATTAAGATTTGTTTTGTGGCAGAATACACGTTAAGTCAAATAACTGAAACAATGACACTTTATATGAAGCAGCTGATATGTATGCAGTTAGCATGCATGCAGTATAGCCTTCTGGCAGCAAATTAATATCATATTCTATCTGAGCACTGGGGATTTGCGTTTCAACCTCTAAAATTTCCCCAATGACTTAAAGTAAGCAATTAAATAGGAGTGCAGTTTATTGAAATGGCACTTTTTGAGAAATATTAAAAACAATGATATTCATATGTTACATTTTTCTCCCTGTATTTGGCTGACATTTGGTTTATTAGTATGCACCCAACATTACAATTGAAAGAAAACAGCTCAGAATACAGTCTTGCTATTATGCTAAACAAGTTTCAGGCTCTGTGGGGATTTTATGAATTACCAATAAGAATAAACGTGAAGTTGCATTTATTGTCTCCAGCCCTGTCCACATACTGGTACCTGCTGGTCCCAGCAAGGATATAACTCATTCCAGGGAGCAAAATTTGATTATTTGATAGAGCTAAATAAAACACAGTCTGCATCTAAAATAATTTACCATTTTTTTGTGTAACCCAAAAGCAATAGCTCTTTTTTTCATCTTGTACTAACTTTCTTCTTAATAACATGCTGCAATAAACTATTCTGCAATTTAAAGTTGCTGCAAGTTGATACTTATAGTTCAAGGCTCAGCAGAAGACAGTGGTTAACTCCAGCCAAATCGCTATCAGTTCTGAGTAGGTATCCCATTAGGCCAGATAAGCTGAGGTTGAAAGAAAAGAGTGGCAAGAGTTCTATGTTAGAACTCCTTTGCAGCAAAACAATTTTATCAGAATGCAAACCTCTGAACTACTGTTAAGGCCAGCTTGCAGAGGAGAGTGTGACAGACCTGAAGTTTTGTAAGAAAAGGATGACAGTTTCAAACCACAGAGACTTTTTTCAGATCACTGTCCCATGAACTTTATTGCAGATATTCTACTCTTTAACACTGCAAGACAGTACAGGGTCTCTTGATGGGTTTGACATACAAGAGGAGAAAAGGAGAGAGGGAAAGGGAAAAAGTGAGGGTGGAGAGACTGACACACAGATCAATACATGAATACAAGAACAGCCGCAGCTTAATATTTAAAAATACCCTTGTAAAGGATGACATGAATTATGCTGTCTGACTGTAATCCTGGAGTGGATGCCCTTGCCTTTTACTGCTACTCGTACTGCACACACATTTTTGCTGTATTTCTCTTTCATTTGGATATGATATAATTTGAAAGGTGAGATAAAATAATTCATATAACACTAGTTTAGATCTTTCAAAACCGAGCAGATATCCTGTGAATAGTAAAAACAAATCTAATGCAAAAAAATAGTTATACCATAAAAGAGGAATTCTGAATAATTATTTATTTCTATACACACCGGTCACCTATTCAAATTTAGAATGAAAATGCTGTCATTTGTGAATACTTAAAAGACATTAATAAGAATTTGAACACAAAACCTATTAAATGCAAGAGGTGCACTGTATGAACAAGCATTTTATTCCTGTGGCGAGTCCCTACCTAGATTTACAAGTTAAAGCAGGAAATGCCATGCATCACGAGACTGTTTAACATCACATCTCTCTTCCCCATTATTGCATTTTCAAAAATTAGGCTTTGCATTTGAAAGGGAAAAAAAAAAAAGGGGGGGGGGGGGGGGGGGGGGGGGAGAGAATGCACTGATAATTAGAGGATTTACCTGAGAAAACTTCCTAATACTTTCTTAATAATTATTTTCTAGTTGATACTGCTTCCCCTATAGTATGATCCTACTATACATCTAAACATCAGAGGAACAGCTAATAATCTTTGTTTATTGAATGCTCAACATTCCATAAAAATATTTAGAATTAAAACAAAATGATCCAATCAGAATATAAAACAAAAAAGTATCGGTTTCCAAAAAACAGTCAGTTAATTTCCATCTCGCTGTGTCAATAGTAGCTTTTTGTATAAGGAGAAAATATAAATCATTCCAACAAAACTCGCAATGAGCTCATCAAATTCAAATGCTGCTTTCCATTTATGTATTTTTTATATTAAAGCAATAAACATGGTTCATTTGTCTTCCACTGGTTGCCACGTTTTTCTGTGCTGTTGCTATGAACTTCAGCCATTAGCTGTGCTCCAAGGTAAACTATATGAACCATCAACAAAAGTGACACCCAATCTATGGAGTTCATATTTTCTCCAGATTATCTATGCTAGTTGACAAGCTGGTAATGAAAAAAATCACACTAAGCAAATGGTTCCTCTAATAACAATAAATTTTCTATAAAATTATGAAGGGTACAAAACGTTTCCTTGCATCTATTTTGTCATGAATTCTAATTAACGCTGCAAAAACCTGAGAGTGCTGGGTCATCACAAGAAGTGCATCGAGGTTTGATTGATAATACAGTGCAAGTTGGCCTATGCTGCCAAGATTCCTTTCTCTCAAATTAATGGCCACCCCACCTGCCCTAATCATACAGCCCAAATGATATTCCCCTTCTTATTTCAATTTTCTGGAGGCAAGGAAACTGGAAAAGATCAGTCATTTATCTTCTAATAGCTGGATAATAGATCTATCACAATAAAACATCTGCACAAACTCAGGATTTTTTTTTTCCACAAAACTGAAGCTTTTACTAACATTAAATCAGTAAGTTAAGAAAATACTGTCTTACCCACATATCTGGGTTCCAAACTAAAATACTGAATTATTAACAGAAGCCTGCCATTAAAAAGTAGAAGCTTAGCTTTCTTTTCCCATTATCCCCAAATACACTGCTTTTCTGAAGATCAAGATCATTGCAAAGCCATCACCAATTCCTAGGATCATTTTTTAATCTAAGGGGCCTCACTTGGCAGTCTGCAAAAGAAATCTCAGTACTCACACATTTGTGTAAAGACTTTTCACACCCAAACCAGAATCAATACTAAGTTGCATCTGTTATATGTAGAAGTAAATTATCACACCAGAAGAGAATAATAAATTTATTTAAATATTAGAAGTAGTTCAATGTGATTAAGACACTCTCAAAGGAAAAAATATTATTTAGGCAGAGGCTAAAGGAAAATTGAACCTTTAGAAAAAAGTGTAAATCTTAATTAGCAATAAAGAAATTCCATGCAGTAACCTAATCGTCAGGCTTCTTAAATTAATCGAAAAATAGCATAACAGTGAAGTGATACAGAATCAACTGAAAAGAAAAAGCAAACTAGTTTCCTCTAAAATACCCAATTACACCTTCACACATGACTATGTAACTAGCTATATGGCTTTCAGAAAAAAAAACATTTTAGCATAAAATATGTACATGCTTTTATCGTCTTTTCTACCTAAAATCATGTCAGCTGCTGAACTATCTAGAATTACTTGGAAAATAAAAGAAGCAGGCATCCAACCCTAACTATTCTATGATTCTATGATTCATGTGCTGGGACCTGCTTATCAAAGTCTGAGGTACTTTTTTCTGTAAAACAATGGTAAAAACATAGCTAAGAGCTTCTCAAGCCCTTATAATAAAAATACTTATAAACATCTTCTCTGTTTAAAAATAAAATACACTGGTACAAAAATCACACTTTGTTGATACACTCTAAATTCCCAGTTAGCTACCCTTGAGATATCTTAACGATGGTATGCACTTGATAATTTTGCATCTTAGATTAACTGAGAGCTTGGCTTTTAATTGAATCTTCATGTTAAGTCACTTAAGGAGTAGAGTGATCTTTCATTTATCTTACCAGAAATGTTAATGAAGTGCTGGGTTAAGGTTAGATCTCATCTTCTTTTAAGTTTTGCTTACCTCAGCTTACACTAAAATTTACTACTGATTGAGACCTAAAAAATGAACATATTTTGTTCATTCTGATGAAACGGCTCCATTTTACTGTAGTAAAATTATCATCCAGGCAGTTTCTTGCTATTTCAAATGTAAAATTATTCTGACTAATTTTAATACATTGTGCCTTTTCTTTGCAACATAAACTGCATTAATAACCCACAATACCATGTCCTCTCTGAAAAAAACCAAAGAAACCAAAACCTGGTTAACATAAATTTAAAGGCATCTGCATTTAGTAGCCTTCTTTTTCACCTTAATGCAGAGATTATGCCAAAGTTTCAAAAATCCTGCTTGAGGTTAAACAGTTAGAGAAAATAAACAAATTATGAGTAAAAATTTACTCCTCATTACAGCTAAAACTCAAGCATCACTTGTAAAGCATCCAATTGTCCTATACATCACTAATATTCATAATTACAGTCTTCCTCCAAACATGTTTAAAACAAATGGAACAAGAAAAAACACAAAACACAACCATCACCACCAAAAAAAATCCAAACCCATCCCCACCACTCAAAACCAACCAACTGAAACACAAAATTACAAACAAAAAAGTTAAATGGTGGATTTCCCCACACCCAGTTAATATATACAATACAATATGGCTTTGCTAGGGATTATTAGACATAAGAACAATAGTAACACAGAAATGCCAGAAGTAACCTGACACTTCCATCAAGGGAAAAAAAAATGGAGAGTCACTGGTGCTCAACAACTCCCAGTGTCACTACAATTTCTCACATTCTGGTAAGGACACTATATAAGGAAAACATAATCACTTCCCCAACAAATGGATCTGTTGACATAAGATTAAAATACCAGCTGCTGACAACTAATGCTAATGTAGTGAAACAGCTTCTGTGCGTTTAGATTGAAGGAATCCAGAGATTAGTGTCAAGTAAATGCTCATGGTCTAAGTTTCACCCTAGAAATTCCAGGCCATTTCACTATCAAAACAGCCAACAGAGGGTGTGACAAAACAATCAAACGCAGGCACTTGACGAGGGTATGACAAAATGCTGTTGTTTTACAGCTCAGACCCATTTCTAGAATTCCTGTGGCAACAAACCCAACTTAACTTTCTTTACAAAGACTGCAAAATATATTCTAAAAGCCTTCGGTTTTATGTATGTAAAGCATCTTTTTCTTTTCTGTGAAGTGCATAAAATTGAGCTTCCCTTAGAGAATACAGAATGGTAGTTCAAATTAATATGACTTTCACAAGAGGAACTTAAATAAGACTTAAAAAGTAGCCAGCTCAAGGCTATACAGCCTACATATGTACACACCTGTACATAGGGACCACCCCCTTAAGGGGGGTGCCCTGCATCCACTCCAATTTTAAAAGCGAAAAGTAGCTACAAGTGGTACTCTATTTCCTCCGCTATGAGAAAATTCACATGTTCTCCATTTAAAGGCAAAGAATAAGTTTATTCAAATTACAGTTACCTGCTAATAAAACATTTATGCACGACACACTCTCTGTTAGTAAATGTGGAGATTTTCTTGGAACATTCAGCAGAACACGACAAGGCATAACTATATAACTATATAAGCTTTTTTGTGCTAGACTGGTTGTCAAAAAACTCTAAAGGATTAAAGAGAGACCTATCCTCTTTAGATCACCACAAGCTGTAGAGTCTGGGGTGAAAGAGCACATATTAATACTTAGTTTTTATTCAGAGAGTCTTGAAAAGAGATTTGTAGGGTTCCTTTTTGGAATAATAATTTGTCATACAACTTTGTGAAAAACCAAAACTTCTGAAAATGAGATATATCAGCCTAGGCTGGAATCAGGTCTTGCTAGGGAACAGACCAGGAGGAATCAGGGAGAGGAAAAAGTTGCAGCAGCTAACAATATTATGTCTCTGAATTGGTCCTGAATGTGCTGACAAAATAGCGTATCTTTGACTACTGCTTCAGCTGGTATCTTTATAAATATAGTGTCCATTCTTTATTGTCACAGAGGCACTAGAATTGCAGCATATACTAAGCAATAAATGTTAATCTCCTTATAAATAACTCCAAGTGCCAGTATCAGTGTGCAGGGGAAAAAGATCCAAACCTACTCCATATTTTTTTTTCCTCTAGCATCTTGTTAAAGTAAATGTGTAAATTACTAGTTCATAGAATCAGACTAGTTAGTGGTTGAATAACTTGTCATTTACCATAAGCAATAGGGACTAAGAAACAGAATGAAAACATACAGATTGTATTTTCCTGTCATCAGCAATAAAAAGTAACAAAGACAGCTTCTTAGCCCTCTATGCCTCCACAGGTATAAAGAATCTAATCTCACATTCACAGATTGCATGCACACCAAGAGCATGAACCACGAAAAGTAAACACACAAAGAACCACTGGGGGGCAGCTCCACAGAAGTACAAAGGCCTCTGACAAATGAGTACAGGTCAAGCATAGATGCAGTCAGGAGTGCTAACTAACTGATTTACCATCTGCTGAGCCTTTCAGCTCCAGCACTGTCCTTCAGTAACCCTTCAGTGGAAGCTGCAAAATGTATTTTAGAAAACACCCCCCACCATTCAGGTCCTGAACACCTGGACTGTGCTAGAACAAGACACATTCCTGTGTGTTACAAAAACACTTGGCAAGTAAGAGATGAAGCAACATGTTATCTGGCACGTAGTGATATGTTCATTTACCCCAAAAGGTTTACATTCATTAAACTAGTAATTTGAACAAGAGAATACTTTCATTTACAACTCTATTTTCTATCTCCAGTATCTTCTATTCCTTGCTCATTACCTTTCTGACTTAGACTCAAGTAACTTACTCATATGATGCAGGAACAAAAATAAAGTGTATGAGTATCATGAGACCTCCAAGAGTTCATGCAAAAAAACCCTGTATCTATATGGGGCAGGCAAAATATAACAGGAGTGTTAAATATACCGAAGTTGACAAAGGGCATCAGTTTTACTTACCAGATTGGAAGTAGCGATATTTGCAGGAACAAACAAGCACATAGAAGTACCACTGTTTAACAGCTGCACACACTACAAGGCAGACTGACATCAACAGGTATACTGTGCACTGTACATAAGTCATTTGTTCTTACAGTATCACAAATTGAAACGATCTAGCCAATTTTCCAATGAGAAAGTGGGAATGAAAATTTATATACAGGCACCAATTCATATCATCACATAACTTTCATTTTCAAAATTGAGTTTAAAGAAGCATACATGAAAAAACTTGCTAACAAGAACAGATTAATACCCATGAAACAAGTAAAATTATCAGTCTTATTAAAGGAGATGGTCGCTATCACAGTCATAGTATAATGCATAAATACGCAATGATACTTCTAATTAAAATCATGCAAAACCACATAAGCATTAGGAAAGTGCAGTATGCACTGCTGAATGACAGCCTTGGGAGTAATCTCTTTAAAGTATATGCACATGCAATAGTGTACTGGTTCTTACCGTACTTCTATCCTTCAAGAGCTTTTCTATCACTTCAATTAACATTTCCTTTTGCTCTGGATCAAGACTAGAAGGAAAAATAACAATATTATTTTTTTTTACTCAATCAGTGAGACATATCCAAAATTAAAAGAGGTTATGTTTGTTGACCTTCAGGCACAAGCTGGGAACCAAGAGCATTGAAGAAACTACTTTCAGAAAAATCAAGGATTCCAAAGAACTGAATGTAAATGAACTTGACTGAAAATGAAGTTAATCACAGAATGCAGAACTGAAGGAGTATAAAATTAAATTTTAGTTTGTCTTTATGCTATACCAGTTGTGGGTTCTCTAAGAACTGTAATACTTAAAACTCATTAAAATGTTAGGATTTACATGTTTTAGACAACAAAGGAAGCATTACTTCAGTGAAAATAAAAGAACAGGCTAAAAAGCTCAGAGTGATCTGCTCCCATTATGGCATCTAACAATAACAGTATGCAATATTAATAGTAGTGATGGGCTTTTTTAAAAGTCCTTTTCAAAATCTCAGTGCAATCAGGTGCAAGTATGTGGTAGAGTTTTCTACTGATAGACAGAACATACTAATAACTTCGAAACACTCTCTAAGTGAAATAAGCAAGAAATCTGGCATTTTCAATGCTAAAATTACTCCAAAGTACCTGGCAATGTTGACTGCATTGGGCATAAATGTTGCTGTTCACACTATGACTTTTCTGTTTGATATGTAAGCTTCCTGCTGTTAAGACTGATTGAACCACAAATGAATAAGCTCTTCCAGGTCAGACATCCATCCAAACACTATGACACTAAATGCAACAAAGACTGGAGTATCAAACTTGCATCCAGAAGTCTGAATGGACTACTAACTGAACTACAGGACTATAAAACTGGCAGAGAAGTCATGGAAACAAAAAAAAAAACATAAGTGGAACATACAGGCAGTATTAAACCATTACTTCTTACTCAAATGCTTGCAGAACATAGAGCAGTTAAGATGTAGGAGACTATAGGAGCTGCTGAATGATCTTCAGGCCAAAAATTCATCCCCTCCAGAATTCTGATTTTGACTAACCTCAGTCTCTCCAGAAACTGCTTGCTCATTACAAGCAGCAAAAAGACAGCATTGTCACCGGTATACAATTTGTATCACTGAACTGTGGAGCTACCAGCCATGATCCTTACTGAAACATCTGCTAAAACTGTCTGTTAAAGACTCTTGTTTGCAGGGAAGACTACTGAACCTACCTGTGGACAGGTTTTAATTTAACAGCCTTTTCACTAGTTCCTAGTACTGCTGCTTCCTCAAGTAATGCAAAAAGCTATACTCTCTCATTTTCTCTCTCGGTCCTGCACTAAACCAATGCTATCAGATATGGCATTTGTACAAGTAAATTTTGAAAATCTGACAATAAAAGATCACAAGCTTTCTATATTCCAAAATCCTACCACCAAGGACACAGGTGTTGGTTTCAACTTCACTCATAAGTAACTATGAGCTTTATTGTAGTCCAGGTGAGACGGAATTTGCAGCTACAACAGTTTGAAAGCTAAGGGAGGGTAAATTTAGACAAGATAGTAGAAATAAATTCTTCACCATGAGGGAGCTGAGACAGTGGAACAGGTTCGCTAGAGAAGCTGTGGATGCCCCACCCTGTGAAGTGTTCAAGGCCAGGTTGGATGGCTCTTTGAGCATCCTAATCTAGTGGAAGGTGTCCCTGCCCAAGGCAGGGAGGTTGGAACTTGATGATCTTAAGGTCCTTTCCAACCATAACCATTCTATGATTCTACGACTTGTAACCTGTGCTGCAAACTACAGCAAATGCCATCAGGATGAAAAATACAGACACTAAACACAGAAATCTTCAATTCTGAGTATACCTATCAAAATAGTTGCTATACAGATTACAGTAATTGTTATATTAAAACAAAACGATGGTGCATCAGTTTCTTTTTTAATATTTTTATAGTTATCCTGTTATTCTAGCACGACGCTTGCCTGCATTTCAACCAAATTGAGTAACAGAATGTCTACAGACACTTTACAAGATCTGATATAGCTGAGACATGCCAACTCCACCTTATGTCTTAATAAACATAGCCCACAACTATCTTAAAATTGCTTTCCAGTATTTGTCAGAACCACTTACCTGTACAGCTTTTGGATTGCATGGGCTGCATTCTTTCTCACGTAAGGAGATAAATCAGAAGAGGCTTCCTTAATAGCAAGCATCATAATAGGAACAATAATTGGGACACGGATACTGGATAAAACTCTCAAAGCACTTGCACGGATTAATTGATTAGGATCCTAAAGAATGGAAGAGGAGGAGGGAAATAAGATGGTGCAGAAATGCATCATTAAATTCTCTGCAGTGTTTACACTAATTAGTGACTGCATATGAAAGCACGTAAATCTATCTGACTACCAGTCAGGCTTTTTTACTCAATCGGTGAAACACATTATATTTCTCACAAGAGAAATATAATACTAGTAAAATGTGACAAATTTCACACAAGAAGCTTCCAACAACCAAAAAAAAGTAAAAGAAATTAAGAAAGAAAACAGTGAAACACTATGAAAATTTAGAAACCGGGCAAAGGAAAATACTAACATTCACTTTCCCAAGCACAATATGGGAATAATGGATAACCAAGTACTAATATTTTATTTAATGGTCAGGTTCTTTGGAAAATACAACTAGCTCTGTTTTACTACTTAAGTGTAAGAATTGTTCAACGAAAATGTAATCCTGTTGCAACATTCCTGTTCAAGTTCTTGATAACATGTCCATCTTATGTTTTACTGCAGGAAATAAATTGAATCCAGAAAGCAAATTAATTTTAAGCTAAATGTTTTGAGACTTCTCCTTCCTAACTCTTCCTTCTTTCATCTCAGTACTTGTTCCCTTTCTAAAATGCTAGCATTAGCTTGGAAATCCAGTAACAGCACAGAAATCTGTATTTGGATGAACTGTAATGTAAATCTCATCTGTTTATCATGGGCTTGGGGCACAGAGAAAAATGTTGTTTAGTCGAGTACCAAATCCTCTAAAATCTAGCAAACCAAGATTGCAGCAGCATTAATTCAGTGTACTGTCTGCCAAAAGGGCACTTCCCAGGGAACATTTCTTACATTCTTGTAATTAGTATGAGTTCATCTAAGCTCCCAGAATTCCTACATATTAGCAGCTTCTAAGTAGTATCTGCATGGTAAAAGCACTTTATTTGACAATTCTGGAAAAATAACTTGTTTCTATCAGAGTTTGCAAAGCTCATCTCCTACCATACAAGTTCAAAATATCCTAAAAGTTTCTAAATAGGGAAAAAAATTGCCATACATAGAGCTGCATCGCAACCTCCATTATGAACCCAGAAACAAGATGTTACAAAAAAAAATGAATGAAGAGAACTAATTACATCTGGCTATCTTTCACAGCAGGCATAGTAATTTCCTTAGTCACCAAAAACCTCAGCTAGCTTGAGGTCTACCTCCTGGCCACATTACCACTTCTGTCTGAGTTACTCAGCCACAACATTTGACCTACCCATATCTATTTTTCCCACTATCCACAAAGTTAAGCTATGAGAAGTATTCACTGTACACATATCTCATGAAAAACATATACAAAGTCACTTGTATTTTAGTTTTTCATGGTAGTCACAAATAGTAAAGGTAGTTTACATGACACTGCAAAAAAAGCTGGAAGGAAAGGGGCAAAAAGCTCTCTAGTCAATTGTGGGATGTTCCTACACCTGGCACACCTGGTGCTCTGACTGCGGCATTTTCCAACAAGACTCAAGGTCTGGGTCTGCAACACGACAGAAATTCATTATGAACCTAGAGTAACCTTAAAAGAAGAGTACAAGAACAAATAAAATCCCCAACCCCCTCATATAATGAAAATCAGCCAAGTTTAAGGACAGAGACTTGATAAGTATTTTCTCCATGGTCTCACTTCAAAAGTAATCCTAATCCTCATTTTCTAATCCCATTTCCCATTATGATCTGAATTTGAGAGAAGCACCAACATAAAAAGGACATGGAGCTGTTGGAACAGGTCCAGAGGAGGGCCACGAGGATGATCAGGGGACTGGAGCATCTCCCATATGAAG